>JBAMCP010001705.1:0-18768 GCA_037075105.1 Lissocephala sabroskyi
GGGAGGAAGTTTCATTTTTTGAATTTATAATTTAAATACACCAGAAATTATCTGGCGGGTCTTAATCGATCGCCAGGGGCGAGTTGTCTTCAAAGAAATTTAGGTTCAATTTCATTTTGACTGAAAGATCGTTTAGGTTTCCTTTAGAAAAAGCTCAAGACTCTTTTGCACCCTTGGGCGGGAATTTGTAAAAGCTGAAAATGCTTGGTTTGATCTTTAGGGAAGTCAAAAGAAGTTCTCTGTATTAAATTTGTTCATAGGAACGATAATTCCCGGGGCGTCTTGAATGGCCTACAAGTTTGATTCTTTGAATTGAATTATAGAATTCTTTAAATTTCTAGATAATTAATTTTCTGGGCGTGAGCTTCTGAAAACGAAGATCGCCCTTGAAATCTGGAAAGGCAGTTTGCTGTGGAAAAGCAGTTGGCGGGTCAACAACTCCAGAACTCTCCTGGCAGCCTCGAAACTTACGAAGGGCGACTAGTTCCAAGGCGAAAGCAATGAAGTTTCTTCCTGTCGCCTGTAGCTGGGCAGCCTTCATGCGCTGCTTTTGTGATCGGCTGCTTGGGAGGCGCTTTTCTGCCAGTAGATTCTTAGCATTTTCCGCTCTTCAGTTTTTTTCATAGAGACCAAAAACAAAGGCTCTGGAAAGAGCATCAGAGTCTCAGACAGAAGCAAAGCTGAAGCCAAAAAAAGCCACAGAGAAAATGAGCTCCACAGGCGGAGGCCGATGAGGGAATGCCAAACTGAGTTAAGGAACTTTGTAGTCTTATAAATTCCATCAGCAGCTTTAATAGAAAGTCTTCTCCTTCATACAAAAACAGATCCATCCACAATTGGATTAATGGTCTGCTTATTTTCTACCTTAGATTACAGAAGCCTGAGGAAGTGAGGCGCAGGTTGGCTTTAAGTTGTCTGAACTTAAATTAGTTTCTTTTTTCGAATAGAAAGAAACGGCAAAGTGGAAACTACAAACTGATATGAATTTTTTTGGCTTATTCGTTAGCAAGCCTATAAATTTCATAAATTAGAAACTCTTTCCCGCATTTCTATATTCACAAAAAATAAGATTCCACAGAACAAATCAAAGGTCTGTTTATTTTCTACCCTAGAAACCAAAAACCTCAGGAACTCAAAGCCCAGAAAGTTCAGCTTGTCTGAAATTCAAATAAATCCAACTCTCTCCAATCTCTTTTCGATTAGATCAGTGTTTAATACATTTGTAGAATACGATATAATAACAATTTTTCGATTAACATAAAAACATTTTGAGAAGCTTAAACAACAAAATTTACACCCTTTAAATCTTTTACAAAAAATCCTTGCGCTTTGCACTTAAATTTCGTTTTTCTAGTTTCCAATTAAATGGCCAATTTTGCATGCAACATAAAAAGCGAATGCCTCGGGAAAGCATCCAAAATTGCACATCAGATTACAGATTGATTAGAATTATATTATTTGGTTATATAAAAATAGTAAATCACTTCTTTTCCGGGTTCTTTGTGAAGTCGTTGTAACTGGGAGGCAAATCCTGTCGAGCAAAGGAAACAAATTCTTATATAGAACTTTATATTTTCTGATCTTACTCACATTATACGATGGCGGGGCATTGCTGGGGCCCGGGGCCTGGTGGCCGCCTTGATTGTAGGGCGTGTTGTAGGCACTGGCGGCTGCCTCGGCTTCTTTGGAATCTGCGGGAGGATGGGAGGATTAAAATTGAATTTCGTGGGAAAGGAAAATTAAGCTGATCGAATTGAAAGTCTTACAATTCGATTAAGGGATTATAACGGGAATCGGTATTATGCGCAAAGTTCTGGCTATGGGATAACGATAAGGATAATAATATTGTGTGCTGCTGGTTCCTGCCCACCGCACGCATGCAAAAAAGTACAAAGAAAGAAAGAAATCAATAATCTTGATTACGAAAAAAACTAAGCGAATAATTCTCGGCTTTTGTTGGGGATTTTGAAATTTAATGGTCTTCAGGATCTGAGCGACGCTTACTTGTGTTTGCGATAACGAATTTTGCTTGATTTGCTGTCTTTACGCTGTGGGAAAGTAAACACAAAAAGATCAAAATTAAACTTTGTCTAGGATTTCTTAGCCAAGTTAATAGCGCAACTCAAAATCTACGGGTTATTTTCATTCCCTTTCCTACTAAAAAGCGATTTAATCCTTGGGTCTAAATTCTACTCACTTGGCGGCAGACTGAAGCCCATGAAAGTGGCCCCGGCGGCTCCGGCAGCTCCAGTGGCCTGGCTGCCCACGGAGGCCTGTCCAGGCGGCTGGTTCGGCGGCGGCGGCTGCTGCGGCGGCATTTGGCCGGGCGTATAGAAGCCCCCGGGAGCGGAGCCTGCGCCATAGGGCGAGGGGAATGTATGCTGGGCCCCAGGGAACGGCGGCGTCGGGTCCGTTGGGCACACCGGGGCACAGGCTGCATAGGGCGGCGGCTGGACGTAGCCACCAGCCCAGCCCTGCGGGCCATAGCCAGGCTGCTGCTGCTGCTGGTTGGGCGGCGGCGCTGCAAAACCATACCAAGTGGGTTCAACTGGCTGAGGTGGCGGCGGGGCCGGTTGGTGATTGGGAGGAACTAAGGAGAAACAGGCGAAAGGTGCACGGGTGCATTAGAGATGCAGTGGGCGTTGAAATTTGTGTGACATTCAAAACCAATTGAAAGCAAAGCTCCGCGAGACAAGACAACAAAAGCCGAGTGGAAGGACACGGGGGACTTACTTATGCCCGGATAGGGCGGGGGGTTGTCGCTGATGAAAACTGTGTTGGGCGCTGGGCCACTGAAGGCATCGTGTTGGGGCAGCCAGCCGTAGTAGCCTGGCGGCGGCTGGTAGGCCGGTGGAGGGGCTTCGTGCCAGGCGCCGGCCGGCGAGTAAGGCGGCGGATCATCGCCGGCCAGGCCGCCGCGATGGAAGTTGCTCTGGGCGGTCTTGGCAGCCCGAAGCAGGGCCTGGCCGTACTCGATGGCTCCGCCGGCCTTGAAGTGGAGCTTGAACTTCACTTCGCCCACGAAATTGCCGTTGAACTGGGCCCGCACCTTGCCCTTGATGTAGTTGGCCCCGAACACCGGCTGCTCGATTTCCATCTAAGGGGAACAGTAATATTCCAGCAGGCTAACTTAATTTACATACTGGACACAACTTACATCGGACAGAGCCACAAAGGGAGCGCTGAAGGACTGCATGGAGTCGTTGGCCTTCTTGCTGTTGAAAATCATGCGATGCGAAGTCAGGTAGATGCGTCCTTGCTTGGAGCCTTTGAAGACGGGGTTGTCCTGGCCGGAGAAGTCCATGGTGACGCTGTCGCTGTGCAGCAAAATGCTGAAAGTGGGGCAAACCGTGAATACTGGAAATTCCAGATGCTCCCGTTCCCCGGGGAAAATTCCACAGCGCTACGTCATCCGCAGCGATTGGGAAATTCTTGTATTTAATTATTAGAGATTCACTTACTATTCGCCTGCGTGGATAAGGACGCCATTATTGGCGTGGGCCGTATTTACGGACATCCCGTATCAAAAGCAAGGGAGCAGCAAAATTCTAATTTTATAAAAAGAAACACGCAATCTGTGTTTATGTTGGGAATGAATCACGGCCAGTGTGGCCACACGGAGTAAAAAAAATAGGTGGCAGTCCTATTATGTTATCGAATAATATCGTCCGTAATTTTTCCAACACTGGCCGCTTGTGTGGCAACCCTAGGCGAACTTCAGGCAAGAATTCGAGCCTGCAGCCCTGGTCTGCATATAACCAACTGCAAAAGGCACAGGGCGAGCCAGAAATGGCGTATAATTTTACAAATTTGGCAGAAAATATGCGTAAGTTTGGCTAAAAATAACAAAACCCATGTGCTCGCTAATGGAGACACCCTTCCGGTCGCAGTTCCACTCTTCGGAAGCATGCCCAACGGCGTCTCCCTGCCCAACCATCCCAGTTTCCTCAACCAATTGGCCGCCGCAATAACAACACCCAGCAGCACCCCCGCGAACACCTCGTCCACAGCCACGAACTCCACAAATAGCAAGACGGCGGCCAACAATAAAATGCCCCATAACCATGGCAGCGCGCCCATGGACTTGGAGAACGACGAGCTGGACTTGGAGGCCACGCCCAGCGCAGCCCCAGGCCTCAAGCCGGCCGACAAACTGCCCGCGCCCGCTGGCCTGGGCCTGCCGGATGCTCAGCTCTATCTCAATGGCCTGATGCACTCTTCGCCAGGCTATTTGTACTTCCCGAGCCCGCAAAATGCCAGTGCTACTGCCGGAGCCACGGCCGCCTCAACGCCCTCGACCAATGTGCCCAATGCCAGTGCCCAGATGCTGATGGACCCGGCGGCCATGATGCAGCAGATCATGCAGCACAACTACGCAGCGGCCGGATATGCGGCAGCAGCCGGAATGCCAGCCGATGCAGGCAGCCAGCCGGCAGCCGGAATGGAGGCTGCAGCTGCTTTGGGACCAGGTAATCCGGGTGATTCAACGTCGAGAAGTTTATTGAAAAACTTCCTTTTAGATGGAGCGCCAGCGCCGGGATTAAAGGACGTGATCAAGACCAAAAACTGCATACTCTTCCCTCCCAATCCCAACGCCCCGCCGCCCACCATACGCGAGCGCCCGCCCGGCTGCCGCACGGTGTTCGTGGGCGGCCTGCCCGAGAGCATCACCGAGGATGTGATCCGCGAAGTGTTTGAGTCCTGCGGCGAAATCACCACCCTACGCATGTCGAAAAAGAACTTCTGCCACATCCGCTACCGCCACGAGTCCGCCATCGACCGCGCCATCTACCTATCCGGCTACCGCCTCCGCATCTCCACCGCCAACGAGCCGCCCAACTTCGGCCGTCTCCACGTGGACTATGCCCAGGCCCGCGACGACCAATACGACTACGAGTGCAAGCAGCGCCAGCTGCAGCGCGAGCAGCGCCACCGCGAGCGCATGTCCCTCGACCGCCTGCGCTCCCAATCGCCCCCGCCCATTCCCCACTACACCGACCACGAGGCCACTGCCACCGCCGAGCAGCTGCGCAACAACGAGACCTTCGTCAAGGCCATCCAGACCATCACCGCCTGGCTGGAGCGCGGGGACTGCACCAAGCGCAATGCCAATGTCTTCTACTCGATGATCCAGAGCACCCATGCCCATGTGCGGCGGCTGCACACGGACAAGCAGCAGCTGGAGGAGGAGCTGCGCAAGGCTCGCGAGAGCTACCGCAAGCAGATGGGCACGATGTCCACCCAGTGTAAGTAGCGCTGTTAGCGGCGGTTGTTGTCGTTTTGTTGGTTTTTTATTTAGGCTGTGATATTTTCGGGTTCTTAGGCGCGCGGTTCCTTTTTAAACTTTCTTTTGGTTTTGTTGCGCCTGGGTTCGTGTCTAGCCCTTAACCACACACACACACACACACACATGCTTCACACACACATACATACACATAAACTTCTAGCAATTTAGTCATCGCTCTTTCGAACGAAACAAACTTCACATAAAAGTCACTGTCTAAAATTTGCTCTCAAGTACAAAATCAACGAACGAGGCAAGCAGCAGGTAAAGAAGTCGCCAGTACGCACAGTGGGGCAAATTCCGTCTGTCGCGCATTTAGAGGTTTGTAATTCATGCAGAGCAATCTCCAAATCGTTATATCGTAGCTCTCTCAGCTCCCAGACTCTCGGACTTGCCAAAAAAACTAACACTAACCAAAGATTATCATAGGTAAAAGGTGTTGTACTCTTTCTCTCTCTCTATCTCTCCTATATCTTTGTTTCTAAATCTATTTGAACTCTTTATATAACACACACATCTAGCGAGGGTGGTTCAAGTAGTTTCTTTAATTTTCCATATGATTTGCGTTTTAATTTTGAGCCTAGAGACGAAGTTTCAATAGTCGTGGAAGGAAATCAAAAATACAAATACAAAAAACTATCCCCTGCCCTCCCTTAATATTATTATATATTATTGCATTATTGTTCAGTCACTCAGATTGAAAAAGTGTTCAATGCCGCTAGTCACAAGAAGGTTTGGGACCATTTCACCAAAGCCCAAAGAAAAAACATCGATCAATGGAAAAAATTAGCGACGGTACGTACGATCTATAAACTTCAAATGAGAGAAGAAAACAAAAAACTCTAAAGCAATTTATCTCTTTGTTGTAGTCATCGTGGTTGTGGCCATTTGCATGCTTTTATTTAATTTCTATTAACTCTTCGCTTTGCCTTCCCTGAGTTCCTATCACCAATATCATTTGCCCTGCACGTGGTGCTCGTAGTTTGTTAACCGCTCAAAGCCCGTCTCGTGGGATCTTCACTGTCAAAATTCTCGATCCTTTAGTACTTTTGTTTTAACCGAAATTGTTGCTGTGGCTAAGTAGACCGTTGCAATCTGGACAGTTTGTTTTCAATTGGCAAGCCGACGATCCTCTAGTAAACGTTACTTGTCGTCTTTCAGTTCTTTACTAGATCTTAAAGTATTTAGCCAACTTAGGCGCTCGAGAAACTGCCTTAAAATTAAAGAGGGAAGGGAGTTTGATACCAAATCATGAAAGACAAGAGGAAGGGATCAGGAATTCTGATATATATATTTTCATTCGGTGGGAACTGGTTAATATATTTTAGCTTAATTTGGAGTAAAATGTTTTGGTGGAATCAAATTCCCTGAGACTAAAGATCTATATAAATCTTTACATGAGATAGGGGACATTATAATAATTTCCGGATAGACAGTTCCCTTGGCTGTGTTCTCTTTAGACTTCCAAGGGGTTTGGGGTCGGCAAGCTGATTTGCCTATAGGTTGGGTTGTTCCGCAAGCCTTTCTGCAAATCTGCTGCAGTTGTGATTTATTTATGATATATAGAATTTGATTTCTGGTTTTCTGGTCATTTGCCTGCGATCAGTGGCTTCTGTTTTGTTATTTATACGGAATGAAATCTTTAATCTGCACTGCGCTTATTTTTTATCACCATTCTAATAAAACGGTGATGGGTAGGGAATTTTTTAAGTACAAAAATCCCGTCTGCATATAAAACGTTCTTAATGTTTTTCGGATAGAACTTTCTGAAAGAATTAGATGAAGCAACAGCCTTTTTAATTTATTCAATATTATTACGAAGATCTCTAACCCAATAATAGATCTTTAAGGCGATTGGTAAATAATAAGTTCTGCTTTAGAACTCAATTAATGATCCCAATGGGAGACTTACAGAGGATACATTAAATTCCCCTTTAGAACTTCAATAACTCAGACTTATTCAACTTCACGGTTCAACGTTGGTTCCTGCCAACCTAAATACCATGATTGGAATCTAACAGATGATCCTTAAGTAAATATAACAAATTTTATTATTGGTATATAATAAATTTGGCATTAGAGCTTCAATAACTCAGTCCTATTAAAGATCACGGAAATCATAAGATTGAAGATAAACGGAAGATCTTTAACGAAATATAAAAACATTTAATTGTTCGTATAAAATAAATTCCGCTGTAGAACTTTAATAACTCAGTCCTATTAAAGATCACGGAAATACCAAGATTGGATTCTAACAGATGATCTTTAGTGAAATATAACAAACTTGATTGTAGGATTGCAATAAATTCCGCTTTAGAACTTTAGTAACTCAGTCCGATCAATAACCGTATCTGACTTAGTCTCTTTCCCAACTTAAATGCTCAGATTGAAGATTAAAAAAATTATATTTAGGAAAAATAACAAATTTGATATTTCGTAAGCAACAAATTCCGCTTTAGAACTTTAGTAACTCACTCTGATTTATTATCGTATCTGCCTTAGTCTTTTTCCCAACTTAAATATGAAAATTAGAGATTAACAGATGATCTATAGAGAAAATATAACAAATTTGATTTTTGGTATACAAGAAATTCCGCTTTAGAACTTTAGTAACTCTGATTAAAAATCGTATCTGCCTTAGTCTTTTTACCAACCTAACTTTGAAGACTGGAGATTAACGGATGATATTAAAGGAAATATAATTCATTAATTAATTAGATTCTTGGTACCCAATGTAGTCCGCTTTTGAATGGGAGTGTTCGGCTTAGAAATCGTTTCTTTAATTGTATTTTATAGATTTAAACCCCATTTTGTCCGCTTTTGAATGGAAGCATTCGACTTACAAATCGTATTTTTAATGGAAACTTATAGTAACATAAAATCGGGAACTTAGTTCCCTTGGAAATGGAGATTATTATTAGTATTTCGTTAGGATAATATTTCTTTTGTATTTAAAAACTCTCTCTATGATTCTTACTCTTGATTTTAAGGCAGTTTCGGGGCCTGTAAATAGTTTAATTTGTATTAGTTTTGGTTTTTAGTTGCTAGCTTAGAATATAAATGGTAGCTTGGTAAATTCTTTGATAGCTTGTTGTTATAATTTCAATTAGCAAAATTATATAATCAATCATGTGCGTAATATTTTCGATACGATAAACTAAAACTTAACTCATGGACTGGAATGCCCACTCGACTTGTAGAAAGCAAAAATCTATTATGATATTATTTATACGGTTTTGAGCTGTGTGGGTTCGAATTGGCTTTGTACTCTCATTGGTTTCACCCAAAACTAAAAAGATCTTAAAAACCAATTCTAAACGAGAACCGAGTTTGAAATTAATTTGAGTTGTTTCAAAGGTTAGAAAGATGAACGGCGAGGTAAGTAAGCAGACCAGACCGAGCGAAAGACGAAAATTTGGCTCTGCATTATACAAATACGAATTGTATTGTTATTTTTTATGATTATACAAATTTCTATAGCTAGGTTACATATTATTTACGTTTTGTAAGCAATGGTTATTTGAACACAGAAGGTCTAAGCAAATTGTACTTACAAATTCACCAAATGCCCAATAAACCCCCAAATTTAACTGCCGTGCAGGAACTGCGAACTGTGCACATCGACGACGATGAAATGGAAATCTCCGACGACGAGCGTGACTATGAAAAACGAGGCGGCAAGCGGACCCGCTACGACAGCGGCGGCCTCAAGGTAGGAGACTCTTCAATCCCCGAAGCGCTTATGCAATTTGTGTGTTTTGTTTCCCAAGGATGAGAACGACTCCTTGCGCTGCCAGCTGGAGGCCATACGCAATGAAATGTCGCTGGAGCGCACCGATCTCAGGCACGACAGCGTGCAGCGCGAGAAGCAAATCAAAGTGCTGCAGGAGACCATCAGGAACATGCAGACGCAGCTGATGCAGACGAAGGTGCGCGAGCAGAAGGACGCCAAGACTATAGAGCAGCTGGAGCGCAACCTCAAGGAGGCTGGGGTCAAGCAGCTCATCCTCAAGACCAAAATCAAAGAGACTGTTGATAAGCTAAAAGACAAAGAGGCCTCGCTGGGGGTTACCAATGGCGAAGGCAGCAGCAGCAGCGATTCAAGGACCAAAGGGGAGAATCCCGAAGAGCCCAAGCAGCAGCGCAGCCAGCCTCTGGACTTGGAACTGGAGATCATTGACATCGACAAAGACGATGATGTGCGCATAATCGAGCATCAGAGCGGCGTCGTTGAGATCCACGAGATTGAGGACGACGAAAAAGCGGAGGCCAAATCTCCAGCAGCCGAGCCTGGAATCCAGGAACCCGACGAACCAAAGAACGAGGTGAGCAGTTTGCTGTGCGGGCAGATAAATTTGAAATCTACTTTCTCTTCTTGACCAGCAGCAAGGATTTGCCTCGCTGGCCCTGGTAGAGGCCAAGATCATAGCCTTAACGGCTGCGTTTTTGGTCCTGCATCCTCATGGAGTGGACATTGGCGGCATTGTCGGCTATTTGCGCGGCATGCTGCTGAAGTCGATTGAGTTGAAGGACAACGACGAACTCGCCCAAATACTTAAGAAATACACAAATCTTTTCAAGGCTGATGAGACAAAGTGGAAGTTTTGTGGCTTCTCCGAATCCTCAAGCGATTAAATCGCCACTTTCGACCACAACAACAAAAGAACAACAACAACAATTAAATGCTTTAACTATTATAATTGGAACTACGAATATTTTATCGCTAGTTGGTAAGGTATCCAAAAAGAAGCCAAAGTGAACCCCAGAGAGTTAAGCAATCACAATGAGACCAGTTTTTAAAAGGCAATTAATACTCCATAGTTAACTTCGAGTAGTTGAGAGCAATGATTTTAGGTGAAGTCGCAACCGGAAGAACTACCGTTTCAATTATTTTAACATCTACAAATGTCAAATATACATTCATATATATTTACATACATATAACACTCAAGTGCTATTTACCGAATATACCCCGAAATTATTCAACACATTTTTCATAACTCAGCAAATATAAAGCGAATGCTAAACAAATAAACTTTTTTTCAACTCCCCCGCCGCGTCTTCTTAGCTGTAAGAATTTAAGGATATTTATAAGAATATTTAAAGAATTTATTTTCTATTTATTTGAAGTTCTTAAAAGGATTTCACAATTTCTGATTTACTTTTAAGCCCACGAAATCCCAGTTCTGGATTATTTAATTTAAGAGCCTGAGTCGCCGACAAGTTTTCTTGGGGTAAACGGATTCCTTTTTCACAATTCCTTATTTACTTTTAAGCCCACGAAATCTCAGTTCTTTTTTTTAAATAGGCAACTGAATTTTTAATTTAAGAGCCTGACAAGTTTTCTTGGGGTCAAAGGATTCTCTTTTCATAATTCCTTATTTACTTTGAAGTCTACCAACTCCCAGTTCTTTTTTTTAAATACGCAATTGGTTTTTTAATTTAAGAGTCGACAGCCGACAAGTTTTCTTGGGGTAAAATAATTCTTTTTTACAATTCTTTATTTAATTTTAAGCCTACGAAATTTCATTTTTTTTTTTTATTTAGTAACTTTATTTTTAGTTAGCGTGTTTAATTTCTTACGTCATCGGCTGTCGGGCAAAAACATCTGCCAGACGAGCCACGCAAACGTGTCTGGCATTTATGAAATCCACGGTGATGCCGTGCGTCCTTTGGCAAGGACAATGGCAGGCCAGCAGCCTCCCTCTGTGTGACGAACTGCACGTAGACGGGCGCAACTCCTGAGTGACGTCAAAGTTACGAGAATTCGGCTACCCCCAGCCAAAAACAACTGGGGGAAAAAAACAGCATCGCCTCTGCCGGCGTCGGCTTCGCTGGCCTGCGCTTGGGACGCTTATTTCTGCCGGCGTCGCTGCCGAGAGAAATTCTGTCGAGCCGCCCCAACACACCGACCGACCGACCGACCAAACCATCGACGGAGGCCCGTCATATCAGCGATATCAGTCGGTTTTGCGAATTCGTCGCGCGCGCACCACAAGAATTCTAGAACGGAACTCTGCTTGGGGAACGGTATCAGGAAATTCTATAAGTTCTCAAGTCCGAGTCCATTCCATTCCCTATATATAAATACAAAAGCAAAGAAAAGTGCATGTGAATCGACGCTTGCTTGTTTGTGCAATTGACTCTTTGTGTGCGCTGCGCTCCGCTCTGGACAACTGTAATTTCGTGTTTTTGTACTTGTTGTTTGTCCAACTGCGCGCCGAAATCTCTTTTGTCCACAAAGGACAATTCAAGTTCACAGACCAACAACCACAAAAAAGCCGCTGAACGTTTTACACGTGATTTTTTTGGGGTGAGTAGCCTCGTGGGTTCTTGCCGATTCCTTTAGCTTTTGGAAGCTGTACAGTTTGACAAGCACATGACCGTTATTTGGCCGGGCAAGGAAAGAAGTAAAGGAAAAAAGAGGAGAATATTCGAAAGTCTTACTAACCTCGTAACTTATTTTGATATAAGAACTCTTTGGGGGGAAGCAAAAAAAATGTATCATAATTTTTAAGGTTCTTTAAGTCGTGTGGTTAATCCCGAATGCAATTTCTTAAGATCTCTTGGGTGCATTGACTTGGCTGTCCGGCTGATTACGCAGCTCATTAGTTTAATCTTGCTGTTTTAATTCTGTTCTTGATATTCCTGGAAATTACCCACTTTGTAACTTATGGGAATTTACCCCTGAGCACACGTGAAGTCTGGTTTATGGGCCGAGGTTTTTGTGCTTTTCTGGGGTCTTAACTAAATAAGCAATCACGTTTGTAGTTTTCCGATTCATAAGATACTTTAAATTGGCCATCGATGGCAGTCAAACTATTCGCGAATCGGCAGGGGAAACCAATTTAAATGTTCACACAATTAACAAATAATTCTGGGGGAACGCAAATCATTGGAAAATTGTGGATGGGAAGCGCCTCTTTTAAAATACGATCACAATAAAAACAGATTAAATTTCTACGGCGTATTTAGTTGCAATTATCGTCACGAAAAAAAGTAACAAGCAGCGAATGTCTGTCATTTTCCATATACTCCCCCAAATGGGGAATTTTCTATGTAACTTTTCATTTCACACCCGACGATAAATTAGAAGGAAGTCGAGAAATTGCGAGGTGTTTAATAGCCGAGCGTCGATTGATGCAAATTTCCATGCAAATCAAAGGGAAAATCTACCCGCACAATTGCTGGGAGTTTTGTAATTGCATTTCCAAGAAAATCAATTGGTATGTCGCCCAGTGCGTAAAAAGAAATATAATAATGCCAATTTTGTTTACTCAAATTCAAGTTCACATATGTATTTTTTATGTGCGAGACGACAGATTATTTTTGTCCGCGTTCCTACGTAAAAAGCGGAAAATCTCCCGCAAGAAAATCCGGGGAAACGGAATTCCACGCCCACGCCAGCCCCCGAGTTAAAATATTATATTTATTTTTATTGCCACCATAATAAGCGGTTTGTATAGAAACTGAACTGGTTTTTGGGTTTATTTAATTCGAAATTACCCGAGAGTTTCATGAACCTCTGCGGGGTTCTAAAGTCTGTGACGCATTTGTCGGGAGTACAGGTTATTTTTGGGAACATTGATATATGAATTATCTGGGGGGAGACTACTCGCTTAATGGCTTGAATTTCTGGGCTTCGCATTTCGAGAATTATTGGGGGCTTGTCGTTGTTTTCATTTGTGGTCATTGGCATTTGTGGAAATAATTGCACTGCTTGCATTCGATTCAGACAATGGTAAATCGGCCGATTTAGTTGTTTGGAATGTTATTTCCTTGTCACATCGCTGATTTATGTGTGGAAGTCAGTTTTTAATTGAATCGCGGAAGATCTCATTTCCCCCTTAAAAACAAACGCTTTAGGCATTTTAAGCAGTTTCCACAAAAGCGATGACGTCATCCGTAAACCCATTTCCCAGCACAATTAGAATGCATTGACTTAAACGTGCTCACATTTAATGTGATTTACCCGGCAATTTGTTTTGCTTTTATTTCAGCTCGTCAATTGTCTGTCCCGCCGACTTGACGCCGAAATTGCCATTTCCGATGCTTCTAAGCTGACGAATTCGAATTCTAGATCGGGTTCGAGACAATCCAAAGCATTGATTTGGGTTCTATAATGAATCATATTTACCCTAAAGTACTTCCATTTCGAATCCCAGATCGGGATCGGCACAATCCTTAGCCAATGGGGCTTCGGTTCTATAACGAATAATTTTTTTTTTGTTAACTGGAAGGTTCCCCAAATAACTTCCATGTCAAATTCCAGATCGGGCTCAAGACAATCCTAAGCATTGATTTCGGTTCTATAGGGAATCATATTTTCCTGGAATTACTTCTATTTCGAATCCCAAAACGGTTCCGGCACATTTCTCAGAATTGATTTAATAACAAACCTTATTTTCTGATAAGCCGGAAGGTTTCCCAAATTACTCTCATGAACTCGAGTCTCAGATCGGTTTCTTCATCCTCAGCATTGATTTCGGTTTTATAATGAACCATATTGCCCTAAAATTACTTTCATTTTCCAATCCAGATCGGTTTCCTAAGTCAACGAGCTTCGGTTTTATAACGAACATTATTTTCTGGTTGTCCGGAAGGTTCCCCAAATTACTCTCATAAACTCGAGTCTCAGATCGGTTTCTTCATAATCCTTAGTCAACTGGCATCGGTTTTATAACGAACCATATTTTCTGGTTGTCCGGAAGGTGCCCGAAATTACTTCCCTTACGTGATGGGAGAGAACAAAGGCTAATTTCATGCCAAGTTGCAGTCGCGTAACAAACTGTTATTTCTTTATGGATATTTTTCCAACTGTTTTGCTGTCGCCCGCCAGACGCTTCGTCGGCTTCTTCAAAGCAACCGAAAATGTATTTAAAAACTGCAGTTATTTCGGGGAAAACTCTCATCCTCGTTAGGGAAGCAGCAGATCTTTTCGAGGACCTGATTGGATTATGGGCAGTGGTGCATTTGATAAGCTGATCGGAGGGCTTTATCATTTCCGTGCTGCAGTTTGTGTAGATAATGGGAATATTGGTTATTTATTGTAAATAAATAAACGCCCCTTGTTGACTTATCGCCGTGGAAGGGAGAGAAGAGCGTAAATTCGTTGATTTATGTACATCGGTTGTTGGGAATTAAAAAACACTTGTTGCCGGCATGAGTAACCCATTTCGAGCCGCCGGGTCTTCGGGTCTCCGGTTAAGCAAACTAAAATGCCACACATACAGTTATTTGCTGGAATTATCACCAAACACTTGACATACATAAAATCCATGGAACCCGAGATGGACTACCGAATTCGTTGGGTTCCGTTCCGGCATTCCAAAGCGATCCGATTATTTCTGGATCGGTTTTAATCGATGGGCCTTCGCCTCGAGACGGCTTATCAAAACGGACTTGAATCAATTTCCAAAAGCCTCTATTTTCCTGGAAAGTCGTCAACGCTCGAGCTCAAAATCCGTCCCGTGATCTGCTCCACGGGGGCTGGTCGTCCGGCAATCAATGAATTCGTTCGTCTCTGAGTTCGATTACAGAATCCGCAGGTTGCGTCAATTCGGTGGGCTCAATTGGAACGCGCCCCTAAGGCAAATTGATAAAGACACAAACACAAAGATTAGGATTTATATAAAATGTAATCTAAGGCTCTCTGCGCAAATCAATAATAATTGCCTCATGGCTCAGACTTTGAACTTGATCGTGGCTAGCGAATTAATTTATTTTTTTGTTTATTTTTCCGCTCTAATTTGTTTACTTTTTTTCAAAGGGCAAGAGAAAGGAAAACTCTGACGTCCTTCATGCTCAAGTAGAGATAATCCCAAAGTTCATTGCATTTGTTTTCCGTAGACTAAATTGTCTTTTTGGTGGGACTCGTCATGATGAAGGCATTTGAGTTGGGCTATTTGAGTGCAAATAGCATAAAGATTTCTTTTAATCAAAGCAAAATGATCTCAATTGCCTCTAATAAATTCTCAGCCGGTGGTCGGTTGTCGGGAGGTTCTAGTGCTTTTAGTAAATTTAATAAGGAAGCCTCTCGTTAAGCTCCAGAGATTCTCTCATTCTGTGGACATGAACTTCAGTCAACGAACTGGAAATGGGGTCCCGGGAGTTGTTGGGTGGTAAATGCCACTTTTATCTTTATATAACTTATCAATGGAATTCTTGTTAGCGTATTAATAGAACGGATTGCACTTGAGGCTACAGAGCACTTAATATTCAATATTTGTGACAAGTCAAAAATTGCCCAAATATATGAATGGCTGATATGAGTGGGTCCCAAAATCCATATCGCGCTTAGCCCATAAAACGAATGCGACGCCAATGGCATAATACCCGATAAGCACGCACATAATAAATGCAGGGTCTCGTACGATAATACCGACTACAATTCTTAGTTGCATTGTAAACACAAAAACCTATCGTGATCCCTGGCATGCGTCGTACTGGTGGTCGATTTCTTCATCTATTCGAAAATGAACACGCCCGAAATTCGTGGATCGTTTGGCCGCGCGATAAGCTCCACTTGTTCTAAATGGAATCTTCGTCGGAAACATCAACCACAATCAGCAGTACCAATCGTTCTTAGGAGGGGAAATTCTCTAGATTCTTTCATGTCAAAGAGGCCAACTCACGTGATTATGCGCGTCTTGTTTACAATAAACACAATTTTTCCATATCGATAATAGCCAAGGGAATTAAAGGCTCTTTCCTGACAGAACTAAGTCCGCTGCTCTTTCTGCTCTTCATTCCTTCAGGTCGTGATTCTTAACTGACGTGAGCTGACAGTTTGAGAGCCACTGTGCCGCTTGTAATTGGAGTCGCGTGCATTTTAAACTGTTGCAAGCTTTTGAAAGCTTTCAAACTTTGGCGGGGATTTTTCTCACCTTTTGAATTTTCGTATCAATAAATTCTTGTTATTAATTTATTTATATTTTTTTCTTTACAGGTTTATTTAAACTTAGCCGTTGATTGTTTTTAAGGTAAGTGGCATTTTTATTTTTTGGGTTTAATTCCCTGAAGCCAAGGACAAATCCTCCCACTGACTTTTTTGGGGGGCGTTTATTGATTTTTGTGGGCGAGAAAACCTGGGATATCTTCATCTTTAGTCTGAACCAGAGCCGTCTAGTTTTAGCGGTCGTCGCAAGTTCAAATGTAGGTCAATGGTGTAAAAAACAATACTTGATTTCTCTTGCATCAGCGTTAAGTTAAAAATGCACTTGCCCTGCGCTGCGTGTAGAGACAGTAAATCGCGTGATTAGGCCCAGAGGTCTGGGGGTGTGACAAGTTCAGTTTTTCATTTCACGGCACATTCGTCTGCCCCCCCTCCTCCCTCCCCGGAACACCAATACATATGTTTACCGTTTTGTTTGCTTTTTGCGTTCTCCACGGGGGCCAACGCCGATGAGCGTTTGGTGATTGGTCAGGTTTTTGGGGCTTGGTTCTGGTGACGTCACAGCACGCAAGTGTTCAAGAAAGCTATGTAAATCTGGCCGAGCGTATGACGTACGCAGAGCGTGCGCACTTTTCACTCAACCCACCCCCACCCACTGACCTCATGAGCTTTTTATGTAACCTCAACGCCGGGCCCCGAGCGCGGCTGCCGTCCCGTCAGGTGGTTGACGGCCAGAGTTCTCCTTTGGTCTCTGCCTTATAATTAGTACCCCCGCACACACACAGCCGTAGTTTTTTATGAGAGGGGCAAGCTTCTACGCAATTCTAGGTTTGTGTTTTTTATTCGCTGTCGGGCGTTCCTGGGCTCCTGGCCCGAGCACGAAGCGTGCCAAATGTTTGATTGTAGCCCTCAAGACCAAGTGCTCCAGTTCGCATGACGGGCAATCGCCTGCCACTCCCACAATTGTGCCATTTGTTTGCTTCGTTTGACCTTTGCGCCGCCACTTTGCGTAGGACGAAGGAATTTCATTTCTTGGGGTAGAATTTTCTGGGTTTTCTTAAAGGATTATTAATGAATAATTAAGGGGATTTAAAATACATACATAATAATATAAAATATCAAACTGTGGCTGGAATTGTAATCTTACATTTTTAAGAATATTATTTTGTATTTATTTAAATGTTTAAAGAAATGCTCAGCTCAAAAAAAAATTGGTTGAAATTTAGAAAATTAGTCTTGGAATTGCCGACTTAAATAATTATCTTAATCTTAAGGTTCTATCAGCTTTCTGTTCTTAAATTATAGTTATTAATTCTTTTATTTATTAACTAAACATGTATAATTAATAAATATGTATATACAAATCGATCAGATCGTTTAACTAGTAGTACCTGAAATTTAACCCCAAACCCACCAAACATACACTTCAAATTTCGGTATCTTATCTCCGAAAGACAGTTTGTCGCCACTGATTTGTGTCAAGTCTTTTTTCATTTATAGCGCTTCAAATTTCTAGACCAAAAAACAATTTTCTATTTAATTTGTATGCCAATTGTGTAGGCCATTTGGATTTTCATTGAGAACAGTTGGTAAAAGTGGAAATTCGGTTGTAATTTCTACATAAGAATGGCGAACGGGGTCTCTGGGTTGTTTCGAATCCAACATTTTGGGTAATTCTCTAAATACAAGATGTATTCGATTATCTTGCTTGGACTTATGAGAAGTCTAAGGAACCATTTTTTGTCTGTAGACTTTCGAGCCTTCTGGATTTCTGCATAATCTTTCTGAGTCTTTCTTTTGTGTAGATCTCTCCAATATTTCGGGTAATACTCTAAATACAAGGTGTATTCGATTGTTATTTAGATTACATTAATTTTTAAATCCTGAAATCCCAAAATCATAGAACTTCTGGGAACTCTAAAGAACATTTTGTATGACTTAAGTCTTTCGAGTCTTCTGGATATTTCATTCTTAGCTTTGAAGGATATTCTTTGATATTCAGGTTGCACTAACCTTTTAATCTTGAAATCATATGAAAACCTTAAAGAATGAATTCTTTACCCTTTCCAGGCTCCTAGGTACTTTAATCCCTGTTATGATGTTTATTTCTCTTTAGTGTAATGCTCTCTAACATTTTGTGTACCGATTGTTATTTAGTTTGCACTTTTGGGAAGTCTAAAGAATAAAATCTTTGACTTTAGACTTTTGAGGCATCTGGATATTTAAATATTGCTTTTTTGGATGAAGTCTTTCTTTTCTGCAATTCTCTCCAACATTTCGTATAGTTTCCTTAATTCAAGATGTATTTGATTCTTATTCAGGTTGCATAAATCTATAATTTATGGAGTCTTAAATTCCTGAGATCTTAGATTTCATGGGAATTCGAGTCTCTCCAATCTCCTAAATATTTAAATCGTTGTTTTGTTGGAGTTTCTTTTTTGTGCTTAAGCGTTATCGAGTTTGTTTACTTGCGGACTTCTATTCAATCGGCCTGGAATTGTAACTCAATCAACACTTATGAAAATGCAAACTACTGTTGTTGTTGTTGTTATAAGAATTGGGCTCAATCGAATGCATTAAGGCAGCTGCA
>JBAMCP010001706.1:0-18764 GCA_037075105.1 Lissocephala sabroskyi
CTGCAGTTGTTCCCCGTTCCCCTGTTGAGTGAAAGTAGCGGCTTCTCTCTCCTGGCCTCTCTCTGCGGCGACGCCAACGTCGACGCCGACGTCCGAGTGAGTGGGAGCCAAAAACAGAGAGAGCGCCAATAAATTCTGACGTCCGTTTGTGTGGCGTCGGCTGGGCAGCGCTCTCTCGCTCAACTGATTGGCGGGCGCTGTTAACGCTTAACAGAGCCACCCACTGTTAAGGGCGGAGGCGGGATGGAAATCTGTGTTATTGGGTTAAATGCTGTTGCATCGTCGCTGGCACACACACAAATTAAAGAGACAAATGAGGGGGACTATAATATGTTTCTGGGAGGGGAGTGGGGCGGCGATTTAGCCTATCAAAGCGACCATAAAGATGAACAGCTAACCGAACTTCTGGTTGGGTCATTAAAATGCGAGGGGCGGTGGGTGGGCGGTTTGGCTGGCTGATAGTAGTTCGCGGGGCGGTGCGTCTACCGCAAGCATCAATTAAACGAAACCACGCCTCCGCTCCAGCCCCCGCCCTTGCCAGAAACTTGCAAAAGTAAATTCCAATTAAAATTTCAGCGTAAATGCCGCAAAATGTAAATTATGCAAAATGAAGTTGTCGGCGGGGCTGGCGGGCGTCTCGGCGGTGGTGTCGCCGTACCAGTTGCGGTAAATGCGGTTCCTCACACACACACACACACACACAACAAACATCACTCAAGTCGCCCACACCTTCGTTGAGTTGTCTCCACTCAGCGCCCACAAATCCAGGCAGGCGTCTCCTCCCCAAAGGGTTGTCATGCGTGTGGGTGGTTGGCTAAGTGGGTGTGGGGGGCGAAGGTTGGTGTGTCGCCTTTTTTCGTTGCCACCAAGCAAACAATTTCAAGCTAAGGAGTCTTCGACCGAGGGTAATTGCTTTCAAACGCTGCATCCGCTGGAATCCCAGTAAGCCGACTATAAATACGCCCCCTTCGCCTCCCTCACACATACACTTGGGTCACAGGGCAACTGTCAGCGGGACGTGCACGAATGATAAGCAAACACATAGACAGACGGACAGGCGAACAAACGGACAGACAAACTCGCACGCACGTCTTCGAGGAGCCCTCGCCGTTTGTCGACTGGCGGGGGAGCTGCGGAGCTGCTGGGCAAACAGGCATTCGAACATCAAACGTCTTCACCTCACCGACCCTAAGCCGGCCCACAAACCGCCCTCTGCTCATCCTGCGCCGATTTTAGCCGCTGCTAACATTCAGTGTCGACCTGGTTAGCGGGTGCGCCGCTCGCACATATCAACGGGGCTGCCTCTCACTGGTTTCGCCTTCAATAAATTCAATTTACACAAATTTCAAATCCCCAAAAAACACCCCAGCCCCTGCAGCCCTTGTTTGAGAAAAGAACCCGCGGGATACGCAGCTTGCATCGGCAAAATAAACCGACAAACAAAAAACACAAATACACAAAATACCCCTGCCCATAAGTCACCGACTGAATGCTCTATAATTCGTATCAAAAGCAAAGAAATTAAGTAATTCAAGTAGAGGGGTTTTTGTATTTTAATGATTTGCTTAATCCTAAAACCGAACGGAATTAAATGTATAAAAATTGAGCATTTTGTATGCTTTGAATAGAGCATTAAATTCCAAGATCAAATAAACAAGAAAAATGAGAAGGTAGGTTAACGAATTAAAAGACCGTCAGCTTTGGTGGCTTATTTGATCAGCTGAAGCGATGCAGAGGCGGTCATAAAGAAAAGACACAAGATAAGAAGAATGGAAGGGACAGAAGTCATCCAGGTGACAATATACCCGTTCATTTATTTATAAGAAGATTGTAGAGTATGAAGAAAACATAAAAACCGAACATGTGTCTGTGGGCAGCCAGTTGTGTGGGTTGTGCGTGCGGGTTGGCCAAATAAAAGTCAATTTCTATATAAAACACACAAACCAATCAGCCACCCATTTTAACCCCCACCCACCGACTCGACCTTTGTGCCATCCAGCGACGAATTCAATCGATTCTGCTGATGACTTTAAATTTGAGGCGAAAAAGAATAAGAGCTAAAACTCAAAAGAAGTGGCTTCAAGTATCCCAAAGCATCCTAATATGGTATTGTGGTCCAATTAAAAATACAGAAACTAATGAGTCCTCCCTCGTGCCCCAAGAAGTTTGTGGTTCTCCGTAAATATGTTGCCCCGGCAACCGCGACCAGCGCTTGTAATTGGAAGCGAAAGCATTGACAGGAGAACCTCTCGTAGTTGACGCGGCTGTCAAGTGAATTCCCGAAAGGAGCCTCAGCTGCTGGGAAAATCATTCGAAGACGGTCGGTTGGTGGCCGCTCGAATGCATTTCCACTTCCTCCCTCAACATTGCACGGCGCAGAAAGCGTTGCGCATACGACCCATTGTACGCCGCAGGAATGCCGAATGGCGGATGACTTCTGATTGACATGTTTCGACAATTTGCTCCGACAAGCGAAAATTGGTTAGACTCACCGCCGTCACCAGCGGCCCACTTCCTATCGCGTTTATGGCAATTTAAATGCGTCAGCGTAATGCATCCGTTAGTTGAAATGGCCAAGGGCACGAGGGAAGGGGGCGGTCGGGCCGGGGGCTGTTAGTACACGCAATTTGATCAGCTTTTGCGTGGGGATTATGCAAAGTCGTTGGCTGCTGTCCCGCCTGGGAAAATTGAAAAGTTTGCATTTTTCCTACTCGAAAACAAATAAAAAGCGGAGCAATGAGAGGGCCGGCCGGGAAGGCCCCCAGGGGTCCACCCCTCATGCGCATGCTTGCCATGCTCCCCTTCAATAAAAATGAAATATTCATCCACGGATGGGACACGGATGGGGCGCAGGATGTAAACACATCGGTGGTAGGGTGGCTGGTGGCTGAATCCTAGGCAAACATTTGCACAGTCGAATGCACAATTGATTACGACAAGACATAACACTGGCTGCTGCCCAGAACTCCGCTCTTCAATGCCAACTGACCATCGTGCCCGTCGCATATGAATTTCCAATTTTGGCTGTGAGCAAACCGAAATTACCATTCGTTTTGTTTGTCCTTAGCAAATTATAGCAAACATTGTGGGGGGTCCAAGGCGATCTTACATGCCCCTTGGTAATGAATGACGAGGTCCCATTAGCAGAGCCCAGCTAGCCAAACCAGAACTCAGCACTAATGGTAATCCCAGGCAGAGCCGGAAGGGATGCGAGAGGGTCGGCAATCAAGGCAGCATTAGGCACTCAAAGAGCGAGCACCAAAGGAGGGTTAGAAGCATTTTCAAGCTGGAAATGCAATTTAAATGTCGCCCAGAAGCCGCTTAACCGAAGGTCATTAAAGTAAATCAAATTTCGAGATGACTTCAACTTTTAAGCGCCGCTTTAAATCGTTTCTACGCCACAAGCAGATGGAAATTTCTTGCCTTGAGCACTAAATCGAGGACGATTTGAGCGGCAAACAACCGAAAGCGTCCACCACTCCATCTTCGCAATCAAGTGAGAGCAGCCCAGCGTCCAATGACTGGTCAACAGGGGCAAGCCGACCGCCGAACTGATTTGGCGCCACACTCGGCTCTGCGGTCCCCGGAAAACCATTTGACTAATGGCTGCCAGGCTCTTCCACCCGCCGACAAGCACTCCACTGAGCTGCCCCTTCGTGCGTGGGATCTGCGCGTACCTGCAACTGTTTCAACTTGACTTCAGCTGAGTCCACGATGAGTGGCAGGTGGGCAGAAGCATCATCAGCAGCAGGAGGATGTGATTTTGGGGATTTTGGGGGAAATTACAAGCACGTGACAAAATCAACAAAATTAATTAATAAACTTTGTCAAGAATTTCCTCTCTGCTATCAGCCAACTGTCCTGCCATTTCCGACGTAGTCTATAACTCACGACGTCCTCGCCGCAAACCCCTCTCGGCACCCTTGCCTTCTGTCTCACGCACACTTACCGTCCCGGCCGGAGATAACACGCTGTGGCACTTTAATTTGGGTCTCTGCAGTCAGAAAGTCGTTAGTCACTTCAGGGGGCTTTCCCCATTTTCTTCGTATCTTTTTCCCGAACTTGTCTAGGGACACCGTGGGGAAAGGCGCTTATTCTTGCTCACTTGTGGTTATTGAATTGAGATTGATTGTTGGTTCCCACATGAGTCTTCTTACCTGAATGGACCTTAAAATTAAAGCAACTGACCAACCAAAATTACTAAACAATTTCGCACCTAAAATGAATAGACTACAGCCTCCGGGTGGATGCACTTACCTGCAGCATTGATGTTGTTTTTATTGGTCAAACTGCTTGTTGTTAAATATTGTTTAACTACAAATCGGGGTCGATCCAGTAGACGGAAAGTCAGACCGATAGACTAAGAGGACAGACAAAAAGATCTCCAGAAATTAAAGCCTTCTATTTTCCTAATCTACTTTCAGCAGATGAACCGAAAGGCAGACTGACTCCAACCAGATTGTAGTGAGGTAAGAATATAACCATAAATTAATTTCCAAAAAAAATCGTCCCTTCACTCTTCATTTGGCAGTATATTAAATACTCGAATTGCCTTTAGCAAATCAATCTACCCGCATAATTATCAGTATGGAAATCTGAAAGTATTTATAAATAATTAAACCCCGAGGGAAACTGCGTCAATTTAAATTTGATATATCGGACATTCTGCTCTTTTTAGGTGATAATTTCATATGCATTATGGAGCGTCAATTATAGCGCATAGCATTATATTTTATTTGAGGTGATTAAATATCTCGCCGCATAACTAATTTTTATTTCATTCGGTATTTGCCAATAGGCAATTGGATCTGCCGATGCAAACACAAATGAAGCAGGCGTTGAAAACATTTCTGCACTTTGGGTTTTTAATTGGAAAAACCCGTCGATGGAAAGTGAAACCTTTGAATTCGATAAAGACACACATTTTTCCCAAACCACAGCTTTTGTTATACATATTTGATTTCAAATTAGACTCGATTATGGACTTTTTTCTTGACCCATTTTTCTACCTTTTTAGTCTTTAATGATTTTCAAATTCTTTTATTTATTATTCGTTTTTTTTTTGGCTGCCTACTCCAAACTATTGGGGTTCCATTTAAAATCCATAGCAGCTTTAATTACACTCTTGAATGGAAGCTTAAAAATTTGAATAAAATCTGCGCCTTGGCTGTGGATCATTCTCTTCAATTAATTTTCTGATGAGACTCATTAACAATGCAAATCTGAGGGGAGACCTTCGAATCAATCAACTCAAAATGAAATGAACATTTTAATTTCATAGAATTTGTGTGGATAATTCGACTTTAGCACACTGACATTTGCCATATGTCGCTTTCCAAATCACAGCCACAATTCCCCATTAATTCTCAATCGAGGATAATGAAAACTTTCCGGATCAGCTCCCCGGGGGCGGCTTTAAATTTGACATCCCCAGCGATTGTGGCAACAACTTAAATCTGATTAATCGCCACAATCACACACACAGCCGTCGTCGCGACGCTTCGGGGGGCTGAATGGCAAAATTTGCCAACTTCAATAAACAAGCGGAATTGTTGAGCTCCCCCAAAGCGGCGTTTTGTTTGCCTCTCTTAGAGCTTAGGTAATTTATTATTTGCACTTGATTACAAGTTGAGAGGTAGACGACCAGTTGGACGGATGAGGCCAGGACAGCGAAAGGACGTGCCAGATGCGCATGCAGATAGAAATGGCGCTTGGGGTCGGCCGGCATTGGTGGGTGGGCCATTGACGAGATGCCGACCATCAAAACAAAAGGCATTTGGGTTTGACCTTCTCCCAGTCCCAGCCGCCGTCCCGCCACTCCGCCGCCTAAGCTGGTGCCGACTGCCCTCCCTCGGCCCCGTTATACCGCCAGGGCTCTTATCAAAGTAACTGCAAATGGCGTGAAAGAATTCGCAACGCTTTATTTTTATGAGCGAGCAGATAAAACAGCGTGGCTCTGGAACCGGAAGTGCCGGCGAGGGGACGACGCGTCCAGGGTCTGCCCGCATTATGCAGCCGGCATAATAAAATAGAAATGTTGAGCCGGGACCCCGACCAGCTTACAAGCCGTGTAATGCCAACATGACAGCCATGGAAATGGCCCGGCCACATAAAAAAGGCGAACAATTAAGTGAAAGTGGCAGGGCGCGAAGTTTGTGGGGGACGGGCTAAGTGGCGGTTGGCCAGTAGTTCCTCGTGCTGCTCCTGTTTTCGGTGTCAGTTGTGTAATCATCGTGACGCCAGACCAGAGAAATGCTTTTATTAATTTTGTACATTTCACCCGTCCACTCAGCCCGTGGCAGCGGCTCAGAATTCATGAGCCTGGCCACGGACCATTGCCCTTTTCATGGCCTAGGCGTGCGATAGTGCGTGTGTGTGGTCCTGGCAATTAACAGAAATTTCACATTTTGCCAGATGTTTTGGGTTATTTGTGGGCATCAGAAAATTTTAAGCGGCAGACCGAGCACCCGACCTTTTCGACTGAAATCTGCTCGCCTGGCAGTTCGTCAATGTCAACCTCATTGAGGGTTTCATCATCATCGGCATCAGCATCGTCATCGTCGTCTGCATTTGATGTGCGGGCATAATTGAAAAAGTTCGAGTGCCTCTCGCAAGGCAGAAGCCGACGAAAAATTTTTATTGCCGTCAATCCAAAAATCGCGCCGCCCATCGCTCATACGCCGCATAGGCTGACAAAACTGACAAACTGCCTGACTGACTGGCTGTCTGGCCTAACTGGCTGACTGACTTACTGGCAGTCTGTCAATCCGTCCCTGACTTCTTTCTGTTTATTTTGCGTTTTTCAAAATGAATTGACTTTCAAGTGGGCGCCACCACAGCCGCTTGCAATGTGGCATTTTGTAAAAATATTTACTAGAAAGCTCCAACGGTCGTTGTTATTTTTGTTGCAACTGTTTTATGACTGTTTTACTGCAGAAGCCAGTGAAGACGAAGGAACACCAGTGATTCCTGGGCTTTTTTGTTTTGATTGCAGTTGGCGAACATAAATTATGAAAGCCACGGCAGCTTCTCTCGGGCCAAAAAGTTCGTCCGGACGGCGAGGGCCCCGGCAAAGTTGACGTTTCCGTTGAGTTTCGAGCACAAATGCAGTTAACCAAACAACAAGCAAAAAGCCAAGCCAAAGCCAAACAAAAACAAGACAAATGCCAAAGCAAATAAGCGCCACACACACGCACCATCCACGCACGAAGGACCAACCCGCTCTTCCCTATTGTGGAAGGACTGCCCTGCTGTGATTTTGCAGCAAATTGCGTGCAAAGTTCATTTCCATAGGCAATTCTGCCCGTCGCCCCCGCTGCCAATGCGGACGAAGCGGTTGTTTTGATTTCATTTATGTTTTTTCTATTTCTCTTTCGTTGTTTTTGTTGATTTTCTGGTTTTGTGTTTTTGTGCAGTTTTATTTGTGACGACAGGACCAACTTTCCAATTTTCCCCAAAAGCTGCTGGGAGTTTGTCTGCTGCCGCTTTGACTGTTTAATTGAGTGATTATGTGGATGGAAATTGTGACAGGTTGAAATGGGAAAGGTCACCGCCGGCGCCCTCGACAGCCTGGGTTATTTTAGATGGAAATTCTGCACAGCTGTTCGCATTTCGGGTATTAAATATTTGTCAGCTTTGCACCCTCAAATTGGTAGGAGATTTCTTGCCACATAAGAATAAAATGCGGTCCCTAATGAGGGAAGCAAAGGGGAAATTCAAAATGAAACCTAAGCCTACATTGTCTTTCCTTAGTCGCAATTGGCCATGCCAAGCTGATTACGGCCAAATTATCGAATATCCTCAAACACCCCAATTATCCCCTTCGAGGGCCATTGAATTTGATATGAAGAGAGCTTGCTCGACTCAACACATCAGCGATATTTCCTGGTTAGTGCCCAGCCACCCTCGTTGGGAAAGTGAAGCCTTTGAAAACAATAAACACAAATCCTCCCACAAAACCGCTGCCCTCTAAACAAAAGGGGAAGGCAATCAACTGTAATTGCTACAAACTTGCATTTCATTCGTGCGAGGACAGCCGATTTGAGCGGGGAAATCCGAACGAGGACGGGGAAATCAATTGAATTGCTAAACAATCAAGAGACGATCACAAATGCAGTGGAAGGGAAAGCGGGACACTGGCCACCGGACAATGGTCAATTGGCAAGTGAAATCTGCAAATGGGAAATTCGAAATGCGAAATGTGAAATGAAATATTTTGCATAAATAAAGCAAATCACTCGACAGATTGAACAACTCGACGACAGGCAGGCCAACTTTCACATTTGTCAGTACAATTTAAATAATGTAAATTTCAAATGTCGTCCACACATCGATTCACTTTCTCGTTCAATGCAAATGCTCTGCTCAACCTTCCATCTGGCTGTCGTGTCCTGTGGTTTCCATTTCCTTGGGCAGATGGCCTGGCCACTCCGTTGATTCGGGTTATTTGTCTAATCTGCCAGGTTACACGCCATTAATTTTATTCGTCATTAAGAGAACTCATTTGGCGAGGCTGCTGGTTTTTATAAACTCCGTTTTATTTATTGACAAATTCGCACATACACACATCCCGCGAAGTGGCGAGTGACCGGCGGTTGGCGGGACGGCGGCATTAGTGCCCACATCGCCTAATGAGTCCTCTGGCAACAAATTTCAATTTGAATTCCAATTTGAGCGGAATGATTTCAAATGTCCGACGCTGGGGGGGCCAGCATGTCCATTACACTAAACCCGCAATAATGGCTAACGGTAATTAGACCCTTAGAGGTTTCAGTGGAGGCCATTTTGTGTCTGTTGTTCCCTGGCAGGCGTTGGTCTAGCCAAGGAGTCGCTGGCGAGTGGCTGTTGTTGCAAATAACGAAAATTATAAGCGACTTCCGAATTTCATTATCGAAATTAGTTGATGAAGGCCAAAGCGACAACGACCGCTTGATGAATTCGGCGGATGCTCTGCTAATTTGTCAACCGTCGGCAACAATGGCGCGGGCTCGTCAACAAATCGAAAGTGAAAATCATGACGGACGATGGGCGGTGGCCCTGTTAAACTCAAATTGACTCATTAAAAATTAACTTCCCCTGCTGGCCAAGGAGGTATGGCGGCCTAGGCAGCCGCCGAGACGCCGCCTCGTTAGCCCGGCGGACCAAGTTGCCAAATGATAAATAGGAAAATTAGATTTGACAGCCCAGCCGGCGTACAAATTGGCGAATTCATCATGATTACATTTGACCAGGATTTCGCCCGAAATTCAACAAATTCTTTTCGCCCGCAACTCTTAAAGCTTTAAGCCGACCTGAGGCGTGCCAATGAAGGCCCTTTGAGTGGTCGTTGTTGTGTTCCTGCCACGTGGCAAGCACCGACGCACACACGCCTCAGGATTGCTGAATTAATTGCCCTTTGCACTTTGGGTGAAAACTTAATGCCTCCGCTGGCATTTACGGGGCCTCCACAAGCGAGAAGTTTGACAGCCCTAACACCTTTTGGGGTTGAAAGCGACACCGGCCCCCAAACTCCTTGGCAGAGGCAAGGTCAACTCTTATCTCAGTTAGTTCCTCCCATTTGCTGGAAGCTTCCAATGGATGCCTTTCCGGTGGTCAAGTAATTGGCTTGTCGGTTGGCCTTTCAATGCCCTGAGCATTTGGATGCCAGATTGAAATCAGACTTTAATAGGCTTTTTAAATGAGAACGAGGATAATTTAACTATTGTTGTACTTTAATTACCTTCAAAGAAAACATAAAATGCAAACCAGTACAAAAATTTGGGATCTGCTTTAACCATACAAGATGATCTACTTTTTTGATAAATCATTCTTCTCTGTTGTATTGTAAAATGATCAATTCAACTTTAAAAACTTCTCAAGATGACGATGTAGATGACTAACTGGGCTTGAAAAATTCTAAATCACTCTACTGCGCCTTGAGAATGTCTCCCCAAGCCACATTCTCTGTTCAAATGAACAACAGGGACTGTAGATTCTCTGGTGAAGACCCGGAGAGGTGTCATTGGAATGTCCTAAGTGAAATAAATGGAGTATTGGGCTTCGGGAGAATTAAGGTCCCTGAGAAGAGAGTTTTATTTGGGTCCTCGTTTGCCATTCCTTCAAATTAGGAAAGCAGTCGTCAAAAGCACCGATTAATGCCGATTTAACGTTCTCCTAGAAAATTTGTTATTTTAATATCAAAATTACAAATTTCTGCTGGTGCTCAAATTTCATAAATTGAAATCTTCGCTATGTTTTCATAAAAAAGCTTGCAGCATTTAAATTCTTATAAATTCCTTACTTCCAAGCGTTCTCTGCCTTGCAATTTTATTTGCAAGCTTCATGGACCGAAAGTTTTCTCGTTGTTGTGCAAAGAAAGTAAGAAAATTATTATTAAATTTTTTATCGGCATCTTTCTTGATATTTTGGGGACGCCCACTCCATTTTGCCAGTGGAGTGCATTGCGCTGTATTTTCGGTTTAATTATTCCCATGAAACGGTCGGCTAAGAACTCCCCAAATGAATATTAAAGTGTCGAGGGCAAACAAGCTCAACGAAAATCTCTAAAATGGCTGAGGCAATTAGCCGGCCATTTGCCAGATGTTGCAACGGAGCAGCCGCCCACCTGGCCCAGCAGTGGGGCCGTCCCCAAGCCGAGATTTTCCGCAACAAAGTAGGAAAAAGGCAACATCATCGGCATCAGCGTAAGTTGGAATTGCATTTTGCACACTTGAGTGTGAAATTTTTGCGCATATTTTACAGGGCATTTTTCCGCGCTGTCTGTGGCACATGTTGCACATGAAATGGCAAGCAAGCGGTAAGCGGCAAGCAGCATGGCGCACACGTTTGCTCGCCTGACTGCCTGGCAGTTTTCATTGTTCGTCAGGCAGCCGCCACCCCAGCATGGGGCGCTGGAGGATCCTCTAAAACTACCAACCAACTGGCCCTGGCGCGTTAAATCAATTGGGAGCTTGTTGCTGGTTTACTCAGCATCCGCTTCCGCTCGTGGTTACGAGGACTGGGCTGCCCGGGGGCAGAGGGGCGAATTGCCTGCAGCCGTTGCCGCATACAGACCCACAGCCCAGACCAACACATGTGTGAGTTTTGTTGGGAGTTGTGTTACTCAAGTTTTTGCCACAATTTTTCATATTTTCCTTGGCTTTTCGTTTACGTTTTCCTACCATTTCCATCTGCCGGGGAGCTTGTGTTAGCTGTGGAAAAATCTGGCTTGCTTCCGACGGCACGTCCATTGCATTTGTGCTTTAATGCTACGAAAATTTCCAAGAAAAAGCCGTAAAATGTTAACCTTTAAGTTATTATCATCCGTGGAGCTTGGGCAGGGAGCGGAAAAAATCTCCCAAGTGGAGTAAATGCCTTTTGGTAAATTAATCTGCCCGCCCTGAAAGTTGTCGACGGCAAAAAGCAAAGCCTCGGCGGCTCTGGCTTAGGCCTGGGCAATTTATGTTTGCCACGCAAATGCCAACAAAATTTATGGTCCGCCCACCGATTTTAGCGGGTGGTTTGGTGTTTGGCCCTTAACTCTCGGCTGGGTTTCTGCTCGATTTCCTATCAAATAATGCAGAAATCGGTCTCATGCTCCAACCAGAATACCCAGCAGAAATCGAGACCGTCAGCCGCCATCAGAGGGGAGGAATGTTGAAGTAAACAATAAAATGAAATCGAATTGTGGCAGACACACCCACAAACCCTTGATATTTTTTACCTGCCAACTGCCAGAGACGACGGCGGCGGCGGCGACCACAGCGGCTGTCGATGGCTCGGATGAGGCCATTAAACTTCAAGGTCAACAGGGCGAAGGGCCCGCACCACCAGCCGAGAGTGGCTGGCATTTCTTGGCCATGTTTTCTTTTAAAAATTCCATTTATGTGCAAATTCCTCCCCTGTTGCTGTTCTGTTTGTTGCCTTGGGGCCACCCGGTGCGTATGCGTAATTTTGGTCGCTCGTTTGCGGTTTCATCTGTTGATTGCAGTTTTATTTGCTGCAATTGTGCATTTGTGCGGTTCCCACACTGCCCGGCGCACCACACAGGCAATCAGTGTGTATTCAATTTATCACGAATCAAGGAGCAAAGCACCTGCTACTTATCCCCAGACAAATACAAACAGCGGTCACCCAGCCAACATCTAAATTTGAATCTCAGCTATAATTTAAATTTCTGTCTCGTGAATATGTTGTCCTGGCAGTACGCGGAGCAGACAATAAGCACCGGTCAGTACACACACCTTGATGCCCTGGGAGCGAATCACCTGTGTGGCAGGTGATGAAATTCGCATTTGGGTGCAAAATAAATTCAGCGACTGCAAATACCCAAGAACCGGCACACACGCTGGGCCAGTGCATTGAAGGGCCACTGACAAAAACTTTGCCCTAGCAAGATAATTTTCAATAAAAGAAAAATGGAAACTCGAGTTGGCCCTCAAGTTTGCGGGCCCTACCGACGGGCGGGCGGAGAGCCAACGGCCATAAATATTCATTGGCCACGCGCTGGAGCCCAAGGGCAGTTGGGACCAAGACGTTTGGATGCACAGCCTGGCCACTGGCTGACGGAAAGGGTGCCATTCATTTCAGCAATTGCGAATGCAGTTTTATGGCATGTTTTTGGTGTGGCAGCAAATTAAGTGCCCCCGAACTATACGCATTAAAGTTAATGAGCTTTTAGAGCCATGGCCAGTGGCCCAAGCAGCCAACTGAAAACAAAGCGAGCGAAAGCCGGGGGCTTCCCAGCAGACCCGCTTGATTCTGATCTCCAATTAAGTTTAATTACAGCTGCAATTGTCGCTAAGCAGGAGATGCTGCGGGGAGCTTCTTGTTTTACGGCCACTTAAGCTCCCTTCGCACCCGCCCGCCCAAGTGGCGGTTTTCAATTTTACCTTGCATTGCTCATACGCCCCGTGGTGCCCGCGGCCAGGCTGGTCCACCCACGGAACCAACTAAATGAGTGTTGTTTCCATGGCAAACCCGTTGCGTTCCACCTTTGCCGTCGTCGCTTTCGCCAAAATCACGGCTAATAATGATGTTCTTGCTGTTTTTGCTGAAGCTTTTGCTGCTGCTCATGTTCAGTAGCTTATGCCAGCTCATTAAGCTGCCTTGGCTGAGCCAGGCAGGCAAAGGGGCGAACGAAGCTTGCAATTGCTTGTATGCAGCCAACCGGTTGCAAGCTTAAGCCCGAAATACCAACCAAGCCGACCGTTCGTCCTGCCCAACTAGCTAGGCCTTTGCCTTTGATTTGTCCAACAATTATTACAGGGTTCCATTAAAATTTGCCGGCAGTCTCGACGACGAGCAACAAGCAACGCATAATCGAAATTGAATCACTTGAGATGCCCGCAGGGCAACGGCTCGAGCCGGCTGTGTGGGTCAACCGTTTAATTGCTTAAGCTGCAAGCAGCCTGCAGTCGCCAGTGCCGATGAGCAATTCGGTTGTTGGTGTGGTCAAGGACCTCCTTGGAGCGTCCACTTTGTCGTCTGCTCGTTTGGTGGTCTTGGTCATGTGGCACTGAACCGGTGTTGATTGGTCAAGTGATTTAAATGTTTTCTATTCAATGGAGTGCAGTTGGGCCTTTCTCGTCTGGAATCTTTCCGCATTCCATTCCAATGGGTTGAAATATCAGCAATTTTATTGAATCAATTCATTTTAATGCCTTTTCCGAATTGATCAAATGAAAGAGCTCTCAAACACCTAAACGAACCACTTGAGCAAGCGGGAATGTTAGGATCCCCGTAGGAAAATTACAAATTATGAATCATCAGAGCCCTTTAAAGTTGAATAAAAATAAATATTTATGCCGGGTATGCCAGTCTGAGTGTCTTAAAAGGTCGAGGAACGATTTGAAGTCTCATCATTGCCATAATTTAGGAATTTGATTACACGAAACTTCAGCAAACTTATGCAGTTTGCAGCTGCAGATGTTGCATTTGCAAAATCGTTTTGTAAATAAAATGGAATGGGAATTTTTAGGACGTAACCCAATCAACGTCAGCTGGTGGCCGGCAAGGCCACAATTTCGGACGTCAGGGTAAAAAGCTTACAACTAATACTAGAGTATTATTTTTATTGTTTTGCTTTCGTATTAAATTTTCAATTGGTCCCTGAGAGAATTTAACCGACTCGCCTGGCAGCTCGGCAGGCCGCATTTTCTTCTGTGCATCCTTTCCCCGTTTCCTTTTTGGTCTTTTATTTCTGTACGACTATTTCGTTTTATGAACCGACGAGTGGATGCCCAACTGGCTGCTGGAGCTTTAGTTGAAATATTTCCAGTTTATTGCATTAAATTGTTTATTTGATTTGATTTTAATTTTAGTTCTCGACCAACCTTTGCCTCGGCCACGCCCACAACCACTTGGTCGAGTGAAATTTGTTCAGTATTCGAAAAACGACGCTTGCAGATTTTTTGGTAGCGTTCCGACGAAAACCAAACAAATGAAATTCCTGACCTCAAAAAGACCTTCCCATAATTGCCAAATGAAAGTTGAGCCCGAAATGTTTTAGCCCAGTTCACAACTAAGACCGGACCGGCAACTAAACTGCCAGCTAACCCGACTGAAAGAGAGAACAACACAGCCAACCAAGCGGGCAACAAGCAACGTCATTAAAACGAACCAACCGAGCCCAGGCTGGGCCCCGGGAATAGTTGGCCCAAGTCGATGCTCCAGACAGACAGGCGGGGGAGGACGGGGGCTTTGTCGAGGTCACCGCTTCATATGAAAACTGGAAACTTTTGATTGAATACAAACTACAATCTCGGCAACATCTTTACACTTAAATAAGACCACTTACTTGGGCGTTGGTCTTATTTATTTTTGTTGCTGGGCTTCTGCGAAGTTTCAAGCCTAAATTAGAATAGCAGAACGTGGCTGATAGATCTAATACTTCCATTACAATTACTTTCCTAACTGAAATCTCGCAAAACTCTCCCTCAATCGATCTCCATTGTCTCCCACCCAGCGCTGCCGATTAAGCAGCCGCTCTGAAAAGTAGGCAACGAAAAAGGCAAGCAAACAAAGTCCTCATCGCGGATAGCTTACAAACTGGAGAGCCGAACAGAGGGACAGCCAGACAAACGGGCACTTTTTTTGACTTCTTGAAAAAAGGAAAACCAACGAAAGAATTGCTCAATTTAAAGGCCAGCAAAATATAAAGCGATAATAAGCATAATAAAGACCGACGCCGAAGCAACGAAAAGAAAGAACAAAGCGTCTGTCAAGTAAGTGGAAAGACGAGCACCAAGAAAATTCATGTTGATGAAAAATGTTTTTCATGCGCGTTGCCATTTACGGCGATTGATGACAACAGGAGGCGGAGGAGGCTCCCCAGCCGCCGGGACGGCTTCATCGTAGGCATGCACGTGTGGCTGGGTAGGTAGTCGGCGGGCTAGTTTGGGGGCCGTGGCGGCAAAGCAAGAGAACGGCGAGCGGCGGGCGGTAGAGGTCGTAATCGAGGAAAAGACGAGTTTTTTGCGTGGGTGGGGGCCAAAGCGACGGCATATTCATGACATCGCCCGAAATGTACATAATAGGCAAAAAAAAAACAGAACACACAACAACAAAAGTAACACAAGAAATGGCTACCACAGAAGTTTGGTTACTCTTTTCGCTGGAGTGCCTAGGTTTCCCCAACATTTTGAAAGATCAAACAGTTTGGGGTGCATGGGAAGTGGAGAACAAGCCGAACGGACTAACTGACAATCAAGTGAAACAAAACGAAGGGCAGTTGAGGCTGAGGAGGCGATTAATTAGGCAGAAAGACGAATACGCGGATAAACAGACGGGGCACAGACAGGACCGATTCATGGTGAGACAGGGAGTTGATCCGGAAGAATCCGGAAGAACTGGGAGGACAGAACTATCAGGCGGAGAGTAAATTGGAATTATTCAGAGGAAATAGAACTTCCGACAAGTCTGCTTGCACATTTTACCTTTCCGACAAACAGATAGACTGATGGATTGTCATTCTGATCATATTGGAGGTAAGTTTGGGGTTCTGTGACGACTTTCTCCTTTGTACATTCGGGTACAGGATATAAACACCCATGCAATCGTTCGTTCGGAAAAGAGAATACAAAGCGAACAGCAACTATCAGAATGAAAGTCGCTGACTTGATGAAAAATGAGCGAGGTTTGCCGGAGGCAGCGAAAGTAAGCGAAACAAACATGCGCAAACACACACACACACTTATAGAGGTAGACTGCAAGCTGTCAAGTGTAACGGTAAAATGAGTCACTTGCTGATTTTAGCTCACTCAACCGCACCCACGCCGTAGCACACAATCCGAGACCACTACAAGCACCGTTACCCACTGCCCTGCTCTAGTCGACCGACCGGCCGACCGACAAGCGAATCGAAATTTGTGTCACAAGACGACCTTGAATTCCACTCATCGTCAGCAAAGAGAGCGTTGCATTTCCACTCTTTCTCTCACTCTCTCTCACTCAATTGTCCTTTTCTCTTCGGATCCCTCTCGCGGTGACTGTACTGTTAATCCCGCTGTGCTGTTAGCTGTCTTGGCAGCCGAAGTGGGGGCACTCGACTTGGGCATTTTAACTTCGAATGTCCTTTCCACCCGCCCCTCCTACCCCAGACATTTCGCGGCGGGTGACGGTAATTTTAAACTACCTAACGGTGTTCGACGGGCAGCACCAGCTGGGCCGTTTAGGGTGCCCAGCCGTCAGCTTGTTTACAAGCTCCTTGCCGTCTGGCCTCCCAGATCCGTGGCCGGTGGAGCGTCTGCCGCAGGCGCCATTTTTATTAAACTTGATTGAGCGCAAAACTTCATTACACAGTTTCGTTGTCGCTGCCCCCATCCCGCGGTGTTTCCTGGGTGTTTGCCGCGGCCTCGTGTCCTTTCGGCTCTTCCTTTTGCAATATTTTATTTGTATGTACAGGAAATTAAATTTCGTGTCGTAAACACACACACTCACCGGAGTTAGCGGTGTCGCTGTTGCTTTTGTGGTCGTCGTGGCGGTTTCTTTTAAATAATGCAAACAGCCGCGTCAGGACCTCCTCATTTCCCCCGCACTCTCTTATCCCTAAGGCTAAAGATAAATGCGAAGTGCTTACAATTCATTTGGCTGCCTTTCGGTCCCTCTTGACTAACCTTTGTCAACTTCTTGCGAGACGTTCCTCCAACCGCCGTTGCAGCTGTTGCACGCCCATTGCAACGGGGATTATGTTAATAGAAATTTCCACGCAGCTGACGGTGGTGACGGCGCTGGCCACGATGACTCTGCCATTGGCTTAAATATTTTTACACTTTAACAAGTTTCCGTGGCCCAAGCCAAAGGAGGCGGCAGACAGCCCGACTGGGTGGGTCTGCAGCAAAGTCACAAGGCCACCGCCAATCGGTGTCCGCTTTTTTTATCAGCGAAGACGCTACAACCAGGGCTACACTAAAACTCTCCAACGTTAAAGCCTTACAGTCGGTTGGGTAAATAAAACTTATATTTTTTCAGTCCTTATATATCCTTTAATACGGTATTGTACTTAAGATTTCGATGACTAAGCTTTTCAAATCCTCCTGAAGCTTTTAGGCCCGTTCAATTGCAGCGGAGAGCTTAGACTCCGATTATCCGTGCCTTTCCTTCTGAATTCTTCCTTTCAATATTCTTGTGCGTCTTTTTGGAGCGCCCGTTGTAGGATGAGAATCTAATTTCAATTTCTTTACTTACTAAATTCAGAGTCTCTTAAACAATCCTTTTCATTGTCTTTCTTTTAGGATAATAATAATTAATAAACTAAGTAAATTAAGTAAAAAGCCGAGGACATGAAAATATTTCTAATTAATTTTTTGTTTCCCTTTCAGGATAATAAATTGTTAATAAATGAAGATAAAACGTTTGGTGTAACAAAGACTGAAAGCTGGCAAAGAAAAAACAGCTTAAATCGGTATCTCTAAAATTTAATCTTTAAAAAGTTTCTTTAAAACTTATAAAATTCGAATTTAAACATTCCAGGATCACCCACGGACTACCAGGATCGCTTGGGGCCCCTCAGCGGAGTGCAGATTCAACTTAGACCCACCAGGATTCCGCGCGGGCCACCACGATCACCCAGGCACCAGCAGGAGCTCCAGGGCACCACCAGGATCCTCTAGGGAACACCAACGTTGCCTTGGATATGCACAGCGCAGTCCGTAATAACCGAGGGACTTCCAGGATCGCGAGAGATTGGGAGAGATGGGAGAGTTTAACTTTCCTGAAGTTGTAACTTTTATTATTATGGTCGGTTAAAATTAAGAAAAACAATTGTTATAAATTGAAAATAAAGGAACAATAAGAAGAGCAGCGCCATCTATGTGTTATCAGTTGAAACTTAGCTTTTTTTCCGCCTTTTTTCATTTTTGCCAGATTTTCAGGTTTCGTGCTCAAATTTTCCCGCCCTTTTTTTCCTCGGTGGACCTCATCCACCTGGAATTTATTACAAAATATATTTATTGCATAGTATTTTTTATTTCCTTATATTTTAACGCACACACACACAACTGTTTATACGAGACAAAGCTTTGGCGGTGCAGTTGTCTCCTCAAAATCTTCATTTCGAAGTCTCCAATGTTGCTGTGGGTAACAAATGCTTTGAAAACGTTGCAATGTGAAGCAGCAATGTAGCTAAACATTGCTTAGCAACATGTGCCGACAGCGGCTTTAAGCCGCTAAAACTCATTGCATACTTTTGGGGCTGCTTGGTTTCTGTCTAGCCCTGGACCAACGAAATTTACCATGCGCCAAAAACCCATCCATCCCCAGGATCTCCCCAGCAGAGTCCTCTAATC
>JBAMCP010001707.1:0-18756 GCA_037075105.1 Lissocephala sabroskyi
CGCTACATGCTCTTCCGCGAGTCGCTGTCGTCCTCGCACACTAAGGGCTTCCGCATCGAGGCGATACGGCTGCGTGGCCGCCCTCCCGTCAAAGATTTGAAGACCTGCCGTTCCAGTGAGCAAATTACCTCAACCATCGAGCAGTTTTTGGGGGCCCGCAAGTCCGTGCAGAAGGAGCTGCTGAAGCGGCTCAAGCACATGCGCCTGGTGATGGAGCAGTCGGCGTTTTTCAACCGCCACGAGATCATCGGCTCCAGCATTTTCATTGTGTACGACAACGAACGCGTTGGCGCTTGGCTGATTGACTTTGCCAAGTCGCGGCAGCTGCCGCCGCAATTGAGTGTGAATCACCGCGCTCACTGGACGCCGGGCAACCGGGAGGAGGGCCTGCTCAAGGGCATGGATGAGCTGATTCATTCCTTCGAGACGGTCTACGCGCGCAGCAGCAGTCATCGTGGCTGCCTGAAGATTTAGAGAGGCGTGGAGGTTACTTTCTGGACATTAAGACTGATTGCATGCCCATTGGAAGAGAGGAGTTTTCATCGCATTGGCTTTTGAGTATTTTCCATATTGGAAACCCCAAACAAAAGCAAGCACACTCTGTGTGCGTAGAAACGATTAGTATTGAGCACCAAGCAGCATTTGTTTGATTGATACAGGTTTAAGTTAAGTAAGAAGTAAGCTAATTAAGCAATATGTATATGAACGAAAGAAAAAAGATTATCAAAAGATTTTGTAATTATTTATTTCGAAGTATAATTCAAATATTTAAATTTCGCGCCAAGTCCCGCCATTAAGCTTAAAATAAGCGCAGGTCTGCACATAACTAAGTTATCGATAAGTGTAGGCTTGCATTTAGAAAATATCAAAAATTTCGTCAGGGTTGTATTTCGGGCCTGCACATCTCTAGTTGCAAAGTTCCACCACTAGATGACGCGTGCATTTCTACCAGGGCTGCAACAAGCATGAAAACTTTACGACCATGCGGCTGCAAAGGCATTCGCACCTGTTTAACCTGTGAAAAGGACTTCTCCATCGACAAACAGTCCTTGCAGCAACAGTTCCAACAGCTGGACGCATATTCCTATTGCCCACAATGCCAGCGCCTCTTCCCCGGCTGGAATACAAGCGCCGTGCAAGCGGACCACGCGGAGCACCCCGGCGACCAGGGGCTCCACCTCCCTGGCGTTTTCGTCATGGAAAATTTTCTTTCCGCCGCCGAGGGGGCCCAACTCTTGGCCGATCTGGATAACCTGACCTGGGATATATCACAGAGCGGCCGCCGCAAGCAAAACTTTGGTCCCAAGACAAATTTCAAAAAGCGCAAGCTCCAGTTGGGCTCTTTCATCGGCTTCCCGGCCACCACGGAATACGTCCAGCGGCGCTTCGACAATGTCCCCCTACTCAAAGACTTCCAAACCATTGAGCAGTGCTCCTTGGAGTACGACCCCACCAAGGGCGCCAGCATAGACCCGCATGTGGACGACTGCTGGATTTGGGGCGACCGCGTGGTGACCGTCAACTGCCTGGGCGATGCCGTGCTGACCCTCACGCTCTACGAGGGCCAGCAGCCAGGCAAATACAATTTGGACCTAGTCGACGGCTACAAGGAGAGCCTCCTAGAGCCCCTCCTGTCCGCCGAACAACTAGCCAAATTCCAAGGCAAGGTCATACGCATTCCCATGCCCAAGTGAGTAGCCCCCCATTTTCCCTTAAAAGACCTTTCCCCTGACCTGGAATTGCTTGCAGTCTCTCGCTTATTGTGCTGCACGGACCTGCTCGCTACCAATTCGAGCACTCCGTGCTGCGCGAGGACATCTCGGAGCGGAGAGTCTGCATTGCCTACCGGGAGTTCACGCCCATGTACATCGACGGCCCGGACAAAGAGAAGGGCGACTGCGTGAGGACCAAGTCCCAAGAGTTCTGGACAATAAAGGCCAACTGATAAGGTAGGACTTCTTTTTATTTATCTACTGCTTATCCGGGGGCTCCCCCGGGCCCCCTGGCCTGTAGTCCAACAAAGCCACCTGCGCCGGCAGCGCCACGTCATGGACGCGCTTCAAATGCGCCCGCAGATTACTGTTCGTGGTGTAGACATTCGAGCAGACCACGCACACGTGGTTCTTCTTGTGGACGCTGCGTGTGTGCTCGTTGAGGTCCTTGGCCTTCGCGAACGCGGACGTGCAGTACTTGCAGACATGCGAGGTCCTCACGTGCTGCTTGAGGAACTGCGGCGAGGTGAAGGCATTCGGGCAGTACTGGCACTTGTAGATGGTCTGGCCCACGCTGGGCTCGTTGGTCAGCTGGCGGGTGGTCTCGTTGTACTCCTCCAGGTTGCTGTGCTTGAGCTCCACGGCTGCGTAGTCCACGGTCAGCAGTCCGCTGTCGGGATTGGGGGGATTGGCGGGCAGGAACTCGGAGACAATGAGGGAGTCGTTGCTGGCCAGCTTCTGCGTGCCCTCGAACACGTAGTTGTACTCGAGGGATTCCTCCGCTTGGTTCTCTGGCTGTAGCGCCATTTCAGCCTCGGGTTCCGAAAGTTCTGAAGAGTCGAGATTAATGACTTCTGGAGAATTGATGTCGGCCAACGCTGGGGTCTCGGTTTCTATCTCGACGACCACTTGACCAATCTCCAATTGGTCTGTGGGGAACTCCTCTTCGTTTGTCTTGGAGACCTCGGCCTCGATCTCCTCCTCGGCCCTTTTCAGTGCTCCGTTGTACAATTGCTTGAGCTGGCGGCTGGCGATGGCCAACTTTGTCACGAAGAAGAAGTGGTTGAGGAGATCCTTCATGCAGTCCACGCAAATCATTGGCACTTCGTCAACCAAATCCAGCGAGACCAACTGGAAATAAAAATTTGCGTTTGGGACTTCTCGGAATTTGTTTACTTTTCTCGCCTCACCTTCGAGTCGTCGAACATTAACTTTAATATTTGGAGGATTGTTTGTTGTTCAGCAATGTTCTCCTCCAGTCCCATCACCTGCACGGACACCATGTGGTCCCTTATGTCCACTGTTTGGCCGTCCGTAAAACAAATTCTACACAATTTACGCAAATCCATTTTGCCTGAAATTGCTTTACTCCCCTCCTCACAAGCACTCAGCTGATTCGCCCACCGAGGCAACCCTGTCACATTCGTTGTGCTCTCGATTATTCGATGATAAAGTGGCTGCCATGATTGCCCGCAAAAAATTCAAAGAGGCGCGCGCAAGTTCTCTTTTCAAAATAAATTTTTATTCAGTTTTTTTTTGCATTCTCTCGATTTTTAAAGATTTCTTTTCCGTTTTTAATTAATATTATTTAAATCAATTAATTCCTTTTCGCTTACAAGTAATTATTATCGTCAATGTGACGAAAGTTATTTGTCTGCCAATAACAATTATTGGCAACAGACTTTTTACTAATTTAATAGATTTCATTTCGAAACGGGAAATTGTTTAGTATTAAATGTGGGATACTCTTTACATGCACTCAGAGGGGGGCGGGGTCGAAGACGGTTTATTAATTATGTAATTAACTGTGTTTTTGTTTAAATTTTAATTTTTCTCTTTGCTTGGGAACGTTCTTCAAGTGGTTGGGTGGGTGGTAGGGAAGTTCGGGTTGATGAGATTTTAGTGCTTAACGCTTTCAGTTAATAGCCTAGTTAAGTTAAATGCTAGCTTTAAATGTATCAATTTATCAATCAATTTATTTAAGTATTATTGAGTTTGGATTTGAGTTCTGCTCTCTTCGCAGCTTTCATGCAAAATCGAAACAGAAATTGCCTTTTGGGTTCTTTTTTTGCTGCACACTTTATTTTAAAATACGAATTCTATTTGCTCAGAGTGTGTGGTGTGAGTGTTTCTATCAACATTTTCTGTTTGCGTTACTAGCGATTCTTGTGGAATTTCGACCTCTAAAAATTAAAGTAGTAGTATCAGCGCAATAGCAAATAGTGTGGCCGAAAGTCCGGCTCTTGGATGATAAAACATAGGTAGCTTTAGGTTCTTGAAATAGTACAAGATACCGTGTGAAATGTACGCGTTCGATTTCAACCATTTACGTTTTTCAATTTCTCTTATTTGGTTTTGTTTTTGAAGTAATTTTAAATTCGTTTTTTAGTTGTCCCCTTCCTAATGTAGGACGTTCTTAGTTTATAATTTTCTTTCCTTTTATAATTGCCTAGTTAATTCTATATTTGGTTTCCTTTCATATACGTACACGTAGACTTCATTCTTTTAAAGAGTGTAGAAAATGGTTTGGTTTTCGATTTCTCAAATAGCTTCTTTTTATCAAAAAGACATCCATACATATACATATAGTTCTAATTACGCGCTTAGCTGCTCTTAGTTAAGCGCTAAATCAACAAAACCGATCGCCAATCCTGGCCTCAAATTCCCTACAACTATTTCAAAATCAAAATCCCAAAAGTATAGAAAATAAAAAACAACCTCAGGGGGACAGAGCAGTTGTCGGTAGGAGTAAAAATCCCGTTATATCAAATGCAAATAAAGCCTAACAAAATCTAGATCCGATTTTACGACCTTGGGTCCACGTCTCTTTGGAGATCTTTCGAATTTCTAAGTATTGAATCGCGCGTGATTAAATTGTTCTTATTATTCTTGTGGGGTGCGAAACATTTGATCTGTGTAGGCTTTTGAGTTGCTCGTCTATAAGTAAAACTTTGTCTGGCTTTCGAGAATATGGTACACAATTCTGTTAGAAATTTCCGGCTACGATTGAGTAGAGAGAACAGCGACAGTGAGCTGAGGAGGGAGAACCAAACTTATAGAGAGGAGACTGTGCGAGTTTTTCGGCAGTGTTTCTTTGCATTTTTTTTGTTTGGTTTTTTTGCTTGTATTTTTCATCTTTTTCATATTAACGAGGAGGTAGGTTTTTTGTTTTTGCTTTTGTTCTTCGCTTGTTGCACTTTGAGTAGAAAACATGTACATTAAAAGGTTCCTTAGGTGGGTCTTTAAAGAGTTTTACAATTCTGGGAGCTTTACCATAAATATCACTGTTTCGCTTTATATTTTGTTTTCTTATTTTTGTCAATAATGCTTGTCGATAGCTTTGTCTCTGGGGGCGGGGCGGGGCTCGGTTAGTAAAGAGTTTCAAAAGCAGCAGTAAAATCGAAAACGTGAAGCTCATTTGGTTGGGATCACTGAGGGGGGGAAATCAGTATAACAACCTAAAGTCGAAGTACTTTTCTTCATCTCAAATTTCCAACAAAATTGTGATGCAGTTTTCTTTATCATTTTCTGTTTCGGTTTCGTTTTCTGTTTCGAGTTCTGTTTTCTTTTCCGGGTTATTGGGCTCTTTGCATTGCTTAGTGTTTATTTGGCTTATTAAAAATATATTTATCATATATTCATGCGGTGATATATGTGTCATAAAATATATATACACCTGCGATTCCTCACCATATTGCTAGTTCCCGTTATCATTACTATTACAATTATTATTTGGTTTCTGCCTGACTTAATTAGTTCTGCGTTTAATTGGTGACTATAACATGTACTTGGGGATTAGGTTGTCTGCCTCGGTTTCTTCTGTATTCTCAAATTCTCTACAATATTTCAACAATAAATTTTCTAAAAACAGCATGTTCAGCGAACATCTTCTGATTCTCAAGGTATGCACATTGTGTATTGGTTTTTCTTTTTCTTTTTTTTGCTTTGTGGTTTTCAGTTTTTGCCTTTTTTTAAAATTAAGTATGCTCTATAAGAATCTATATTCAATATTATGTGTCGAGTTTTGTGTGCGCCATTTACGTCGACCTGAACGCTCAACAGAAGATTCCAAAGTTGAAGAAGAAACAGGAGAGACTCAGAGAATTAAGAATTGCTAAATTCTTTCCTATAAAAATATTTGACTGCCTAACGAAGTCCTTAAACCACTTCAAAGATCTTTTTCAAGGCTACTTAAATTTCCTTTTTTCTAAAGAGAACTTGGGTAATTCTTGCTTTCTTCTCTGCTTTTCTTTTTTTAGAGAGTTCTTTTTTAAGGTTACTCAGATTTCTTTTTTTTCTAAATGGAACTTAGGTAATTCTTGCGTCCTTCTCTGCTTTTAGGTTTCGGCTTTAAGCTTCCAAAAAGAAATAACATATATCTGTCCCGGGAAAGTCTATAAATATTTTAGAATTACTTGCTTAACTGGCTGTTGGGGTTCTCCAACTTTCCGGCTGCTTTACTGGGGGAACCTCTGCCTTAAGTTTCGCAAGTTCTACTGAAGACTGAATTAAATTAATCCCGACTTGGGGTGGCCTTCCTGGCCGAGCACAAATGGCTTGCTCAAATCAATTGAGCTGTGCGGCTATTGTTTGGATGCACTGTAATTTAGTCCTTTCCCTTGTTTGCATAGTCGGTTAGGTGTGTCGAAGTGTGTGTGTGTTGGCTTTTCATATACTTATCTAATGTCTCATAGGAACAATGCCTTATGTTTAACTATTTATATATGTATATAATATAGCTTCTTGTGTGGCGTGCGTGTGCACTTAAATGATAACAACTGAGCGTAACCAACCCATAACTTAGTTATTGTACAATTGTGTAATTGCCTTGTCCCTCGCTGCGAGCCGTATCCGAATTTGTTTTTCTATAGACAACGAATTGGTTTTCTTTTAAATTACTTAATGTAGAGATTTGCTTCGTAATCCTCTTGATTTCTGTGTCTTTTTGTCGGCAGTAATTTTTGCTATGTTCTCGTAAAATATTTTCTGGTTAATTTGGTTTCCATTTTGCGAAATTTTTGTCGTGACTTAAAAATGTAATTAACAATTTGTTTTGTTTTTAATTTCTACCTTTTTTTTTTTTTTTTTGCTTTGTATCGAAGCATATTCGCTAGTGGTTTTTTGAAAAAGAACTTAACTAGGTTTCCATTTTGTATATGCATGAAGTTTAGCTTTAATTTGAAGTTACTTAGCTGGCTAAATTGAGCGGGCTTATTGCACGATTATGTGCGGAGCTGAGAGCAGCACGGTCACCGTTGCAATAATCGTAAAGAGCGTAAAAACAATTAAACAAAATCTGCAAAAAAAAAACCCAGATTTAAATGCCGATAGATAAATTAAAAGGGGGGAGAACTCACCTATCCACAACCATTGCAGCGAATTTCCAGTCGCTTATCAATTCCGCCTCGTCGTCGGCCTTGCGCATGCGCGCCGTTATGAATTGCAATTCTTTGAGAATTAAGTGCAAGTCCTTGTGATTGCAGCCGATGGCCGTGTGATGCTCCTCGACGGTTGTCGGCCGCCCAAAGCTCCTAGAAAGTTAAATTTTAGTTCTGTCTTTTTTGGTGTTTCGTTCAACTTACGCCGACGAACCGATGGCTGTTTGGGAGCCTGATATTGTGTGCCGAAAGTCATCGTCAATGTCGAGGACATTGGCCAGCAGGGACTTGGAAGAGCGCTCCTTCAGTTCCAATTCCTTCATGCGATTGCTTAGTAATATTGTTTTTCGAGTTATCTTACGACCCGGCCGACCCATCCGCAGCAACCAGGGCAGCCATTGTAGGAAAACGGATTTAATCTAAAGAGAATATTCCCCTCCTTAGTCGATCCCAGTGGCGTTTGAAAAACCCTCGACCAACTTACCCACGGTGGCATCTCGTGTATATCCGCTGTGCGATGATGATAATTGAGCACCACAACTGTTAGTACCACAGATGAGGCAACCATGAACATGATGCAGTTGAAATATGTGCCTATTTTCAATTCGCGGTGCAGGGAAACAAACAACAAGGGAAAAGCAGAAGATTTCCCATATTAGTAGGCGGTCTTGGGCCCCACAACGCGCAAACAACAGAAGCTTCAAATCATAATTCACATTAACTTTACCGCAACTAAACACACTTTACGTTCTTTTTCACATACTACAAAAGCCAACTAACAAATTAACTACGGGTGAGAAGAAAGTGCAGGCAAACAAATTGACTGCATCGGCTCAAGTTGCATTTCAATTTGCTTCCCATTACTCAGGCCACAATTATTGCTCATGCTCGACTCATGCGGTTTAGTGAGGAAAGTGGGGAAATCATGCAGGGTAATCAAATGAACAGAAAGAAAATTTGAAAGACCAGAAAGTGATCTGGTCTGTTCTTTTCTGGTGATTTGAATACGAAATTAAAAGGTTGGCATGCTGAAGGTTCAAGGCTTCTAATTAAGTCTGTGAGAGCTTTAAATTGAGGTGAATGAAAATCTGTTAGTTGATTTGCTTTATTGATCGAAGGGGTTTCGGTTTGGCTAAGTTCTTTACTTTAGTCTTATTTAATTTGAATGTAAAAACTTGAAGATTATTTCTGCGGTTTCTCTTCGGTTTAGTCAGCTTTGATACTTGGATGTGAGGAATTTGAGACTACGTGTTTTAGTTTTCTAAACAGTTTACTTAAAGTTAGCATAAAGCAGAGTTAGTTTCCTTTAATCAGCATCGACAAATAATAAAAGCAAAGCACCCTCAAAGCGTATAAAAAACAGATCGCAGCACACAAATTCTCGGAAAGGGTTCAGCCAAAAGTAGACAGACGATAAAAGAAGCTATTAAGATTTTCAATCTACAGGGGCATCCTTTTTTTGTGGTGGGGGTGGACATGCTGTCATTTTATCAGAGAGTCGCGGCAGCTTTAATCTTTGGTCTTCTTTAGATTCTGTACAGTTTGGTTTGAATTAAAGAGGTTTTTCTTTGATTTACATTCGATTTAGCAGCTAAAAGAGAGAAGGTTCTCCAGAGTTAACTAACAGTGGCTTGGTGGGTTCTATAAATTCAGTCAGTACCTAAAAGAGGCACCGCCTCGCTGGTCTTGGTTATGACATTACCCACCAACAAGGAGAAAACTGTTTGCGAGAGCAGAATAGTGACACCTGCAAATATTGAAACCAAAACAAAGTTGAGACCGGGATTGTTTAGGGGTTAAAAAGCAGGAGTTATATGTCCTTTGAAAATGATATTTTTGGCTGAACCTTTTTCCAGTTTTTAGTTAGTTTTTGGCAAGAAGCTTTTGGGTGCCTTTGCTCGTCTACAGATATCGGTGTGTTTATTTAAGCTTTGCTGGGTTTATTGCAGTGCAATTTAAGTGGTTTTTTGAATGGTCTAAAATCGAAACGAACACGCAAACAAATGCAGCAAAATGGGCGTTTAATTTCCTGACCCATCTTCCATGGCGAAATGATATTTTTGGCAATTCTACAAAATTTTAAAGTTAATTATTTAATTATTTAAAAAGGTTCCAAGCGAAAAATATCATTCCGAAAATGAGTCAAAAGACCGCCTGGAAGCAGTTTTCGGGCTAGGCAAATAATACGAATCTAGGCAGCAAACTCGTTTATGTATTCAAATAGAGTATATTTGAGTTCGGTGAGGTGTTTTTTTTTCTTGTTTAGAGCGTTTCTGTGTCGATCTATGCGGTGGTGGGCGGGCGAGCGAGCGATCGTCTGTGATTAGCATGAATACAACAAAAGGTGATAAGTTTTTTGCGATGCTATGCAATGCCAACTTTAAGGTACTAAATTCGGTGAGCATGAGTGAGAAAACAAAGGAATCAATTTAAAAATCGAAGCTGTTAGCAAAAAACGAAAATCGAACATAAAAATCAAACTCAAAAGTTTTACGTTATTTGATTCTTTCATTTATCTTCTTCGGCGACGACAGCGACATCATCATCGTTAATATTTCATAGCTTTTTTCACAAGTATATTCCCAAACTCACTTGTATTGAAATCTGTCTCATAAGTATCTTTTGTAATTACATATGGGTAGAAAGGGAGTTGCATATTTGTGAAGAGGAAAACTCGTACGATTCGCATCGTAATTACAATATTTATAATAATATATATTGGTATTTTTAAAAGTTTCATAGTTTAAATTACGAAAGGCCCGCACTTCAGAGTGCGATGGATGGAAGTTGGAAATTTAATTGCGGAGTTGGCGGCCAAGAAGCCAAGAATAAAAGAGGTTCTTTTTTGAATTTATCTTCCATCGCTCTCGAAGCGCGGGGAGTAGGAAATTGAGTAGAATATTTTGAAGGAAATTGCGAGCGGCCTCGCTGGAAAGTCAAAATAAAGTCGATTCATAGGAAGCGTATAGATCGGAAATATAGATAACGATAGCATTTAAAAAAACATTTTACTGATATGCGTTGCTTTCGGAAAGGGGGAAAGGGCAGCGCCTGGGCGCCGAAGTTTGCTCCTCAAAGCGAAGAACTTTCAACTTAGGCAAATTAATTATAAATAAATTACAGAGCGAGAGCAAGAGATAGAGAAAGGAGTACTTAAAAAAGAGAGTGTCGCAACATAATAATATGATGAACTAAGAAACGGCTTTTTTTAAGTACATATTTAGAGATTGAAGTTTAGAGAGAAGAATTTAGAAAACTTTTGGTTAGTTAGTAGCAGCGGTTAATTAATTGTTTTGTTTTTGTTTTGTTTTTTTGGTAATTAGTAAACACGAAGTACACAAAAAACATTTAACAACTTTGGCGCGTTCGAAACGGCGAGTTCGGTGATTTCTTTTAGTCTTGGGATTTATTTATATATTTTCGGGTGTTTTTTTAGGTTTTTTGTTTTGAATTGGATTTAGTTTAGGATTATATATGCGAACAATTTAGCAATATGTGTGTGAGTAACCATAATAGATATATATAACAACAATAACAATAATATTTATGAATATATATATAGATATATATGTACGTATATGTAAATCATATTAAGTAATTTGTTAATTAATTCGTTTTTGGTTTTTGGTTTTTTTTTGACAAATTTGAATATATATTTGCATTTGTATGTTTTTAAATGCAATCGCTACCTAACAAGGGGATTGCATCAGATACTTGGGGCAATGTCTCAGCTACAAGGTTGAGAAACACTGTGAGCGATAGAAGAATTGTAACTCCTGAAACAAAAGAATTTCGTTGAAAAATACAATATAAATAATGACAATAATGGAAATCAAAAAACGTATGTGTGTTTCTTGTGACAAATGGAACAGAACACATCAAAGGGCATTTGTTAGGTTTTGTAAGCTTGGGTTTCTTCCGCTCTATCTATGTGGGTGTTAAGTGTTCTGATCCCATCTATATAATAACTGGGATCTTGTTTTTCTTGTTGGCCTGATCGAGGTTCTTATTTAGTTTGATGTTTTTAGATTTGATGCTTTGAATTCGATGGATGTGTTTCTATGGCTGAATGGAATGCTCGACTCGATTGTTTAGTTTGAGAACCAAAACAGGGTTAACTGAAACCAGGGCGAGGGGTGTGGGGGGGCATAATGTATATTAGTTCTTGTCTGGGGTTCATAAATATAAAACTCTGAATTCGTTGCTTTGACAAAGTTAAAGCCGATCTTTGGCGGCAGTCCAGTTGCAAAATGTTGTGGGCTCGGCACAAAATTTCCACAACACCTTACAAATTTTCTTTTTTTCTTTTGCTGGCTGGCCCAACTTTTCCAAAGCTCTGTGGGGGGTATGAAGTTCGGGGGACTCTTCCAACTTTTAGCCATTACTTTGTGTATGGCGGCTCAAAGTTATAAAGTAGCAGAAGTTTCAGTGGCTTCTCAGCCACGAGGAATATCTTCGAAAATTGAACTCAAACTATTCCCGCTGCTACTTTTATTTGAATGTCCTGGTTGCAGGAATTCTCGAACGACACTGGCAATGGCCATGGTAATGAGTTTGGCCGGACCTTCGGCCTACGTGTCGCCAATTTGGCAGATTGTCTGGTCGACTCCGCGTGCGCGCCTCATTTAATTTGGTACGTGAGCGGCTCCTAAGTGCCGGCCAATGGGCCGGGCTGGCCGTTTAAAATTTCCATAGCTCGCCGGGCTGGCAGTTGGAGCGAGGGGACTGGGGGGCAATTGTATGACATAATATGAACGCATGATGGGCTCGACATCATGGACGATACGATATTATGTGGAGTTGCAAGTCTACCATCTGATCAAATGGATCTGCATAAATGCAAGTTCAAATGTTGCGTTTTTGGTTTGCTTTTAAATTGTTAGTCAACTTTTATGGAAGTTTATTTTAGTTGATGGGTAGATGGGAGTTTGAGTTTACAAGTCGGAGTTTACAGGGTGGTAAAAATGATTTAAACTGGTTAACTGGAAGATGCTTCATCTTCGCTTTTTCGTTTAGGGCTTAAAGCTGAGCAAGAAAAAAGAATTCTCTTTAGTTTGGTGTGTGGGCGTGTGAATTGGATTTGTGACCTGTGCAAGTACGAAGAGTTCTTGCCAAATATTTTAATTAATATATAAATCAATATCATACTTCGAGAAAGAACAGAGAGAGAGAGAGGAAAGGAGACTTCTAGAAAGAGTTGGTGGCAGTTTGGGAAATGTGTGAGAGGACTGATTGGAGTCTGGTTTTTTGCTTTGGTGACCTCCTCACATGCTCGTCTGAGTCGCTCGATCGGCAGTCTTTGTACTTCTCTGGATGTACTTACTTACATCTGTTCGAGTGTGGCATATTTACAGAGTGTACATGGTATTTTTTTAGTATTTTCATATAGCAAAGCGGGCCCCTAAGCCTGCGGCGTTTGTTGGGCTCTCAACAGCATTTACAGCTTTTTAGTCAAAGAAATGAAAAACTAGAACCGAAACTCGAACTGAAAACGAAAGAAATACCTACCAAAATGCTTCTACAATGCAGTTAACTTGGCTCAAACGCAAGTACATTCTATGGCTATATAGGTATATATATTTATATATATGTTTGTATAGTTTGTTAATATATAATCGGTGTTTTTTGGGCTAGCCTAGCTTTGTTTTCCTCGTTCAAGTATCAAAATGACATTGGCGCGGCATACAAACCTCGACGGTGCAAATGAAATACGATTTTTGATACCCCCAACTCTATAAATATTCCGACCAGTTTGGCTGGTCGTTTGGCGGGCTTTCTAATTGGCGTTTGGTAGCGAAAAAAGGAAATTGGATTTTATAATTACGCTATGTACAGTTTTTTTTTTTAGTCTCATTGATCAGATTTTACTTTGAATGCGAATTTAATGTTATTATGTATTTGTCAATGATTCGAGGATGTGAAGCGAATGCAAATTTCACTGTGAGTTTAATTTGATTTAATTTAATTCATACATTCTATCGAAAGCGTATTTACATGATGATTCGGAGCGGGGCAGGTCGATTTAGTTGGGCTTTGGTTGGGGCATAGATTTTAGTTTTTTTTGGTTTATTTTAGAGTTTTTGTCAAGCTAATCAACTCATATATGAAATTCTCGAAATAATCAATAACGAAACGAAACCATAACAGCTAAATGGTTGAAGGCACACGTAGTTAAACAAACAAACAAACTGACAGAAACAACAACTCAAAAACCAAATGGAACAGTTCGGTTTTCGTGGGCAGCAAACGCGTTGCAAACAGCAAAATGATATGAGACTGTACTTGGGCGGTCTGGTGGCAGGTGGTAGTGTTGGGTAACAGTTCACAGTTGGTGCATGTGTTTTTCGTTAGTGTTAGTAAATACCAATTATTGTATGTCAGAACCTTGGAGAGATAGAGAGAGAGAGCGAAGTGGAAAAAGGCGAGCGGGAAGCGCTTTCGGAAAAGTTAGCAAAAGAATTTTTTGGAGAAATAGAAAAACAAACTTGCTCTGTTCTAAAAACAGAGCGAGAGAGAGAGAAAGAGAGCGAAAAGCGGGCAAATGACTGAAATTGCGTGTTGAGTTTTTAGGTACTTGTGTGGTTGGAGGATAAACTGTGTCAGGGAATTCCAGGTTCCATTGTGAGAGTTCTTGGCTGGCTGGAGAGAATGTTGTGACACAGAAACTCAAGTTATCTATTTAGCAAACATTTGTAGAATTAGAAGTAGAATAGGAAGTTATTGTCATTCTCCATTCAAGCGTGTCTTTCGGTTGTAAATAATTGGTATTTTTTTGGGGGGTCTGTAGTTTTTCTTTGTTGGCATACATCAAAGTTTGGTTTTGTTTTCGGTGTTCGGGGAGATTTGTTTCTCTTAATTTTCATGGCACTACTGTAGTAAAACTAATGACAACTAAAAAAAAGGCACAGCACGACTTTTGGCGCCGGTGGGATCTCGAATTTTACTTTTAGGCTTAAGGAATTATTTATAGCGTGTGTGTGTACCTATAAGAGGAACAGCATCCGACGTTGTCGGCATAGACTCGGCAACAAGATTTAGAAAGACTGTTAATGATAGAAGTATAGTTACGCCTGCAATAAAAGATACAATAATTGTACATAAAACAATTTCCAACTGAAGCTAAAACAAAAGAGGCCAAATCAAATTCGATACAATAATTCACCAAAAAGTCTTTAAACTCACATTGTCCATTATTTAGTTTCATTTTACGCATTTAACGGTTTTAATTGGTAGATTTTTAAGGGGATTTAAAACATTTTAAAAGGGCGAATTGAGGGTGTTTCTTTTGCCTGGACGGCCTACTAATAATCTCAAGATCAATTTAGATTTCTACTTATTTCGGTTGGAATTTTGTACTAAAAGAAACACCCTGTTGGGTTGAGATCTTTAGAAGAAAAACATGCAGTCTAACGTTAAAAGCAGCGTTAAGAAAATAACTGGGGGAAAGTTAGTTGTTTTTATTTTTAACGGGGATTTTTTAAATCCAGCTAAGCCTCCTTTCGCTACCGCTGCTTAAATTGAACCCCGAGCCGACTTTAACCTATCAACACTCGATTGTTTGAACTTTACCATTTGCATAACTCGCTGAAAAACTCTGGGAAATTCATATATAAAGATTCATTGGATATCGATAGTGTGAGGGACGGTGGGGACGGTTGTGTTTTGGGGGGCTACTCACCTAGCGTCAGTTTTTCGCCAGAATCCGGCGGCAATGTGAAGCCCAGCAGGGCCATCGATGATATAAGTACACAGGGCACGATTAAATTAAAAAAATAATACAAGGTGCGTCGACGTATTTGTATTGTAAAGGTGATATCGACATATGGTTCTGGGCAGCAAGCGTAGGTAATCGTATTCTTCTTTCCGGGCATTGCTGAATGATAAAACTTGAGATTAGTAAAATCCGAACTGCCTTAAGTTCTCGAACGACATAGACACACACACACGATTTATTATTTTAGCTTTTCGGTATATACAATATCGTAAAGAATACTTTATGAAGAACGCAAAATAGAAAGCGGCAAATTAAAAGGTTCTATGAAGCTGAAAGCTGAAAGGCTCTACTCAAAATGCCACTACGATTTAGATTACAACTCGAAATGTATGGTGATGGATGATCGGCAAACATTTACAGATGACAACGGTTATAGGAATAATTATAAAGATCATGATGATATTTCATTACTAACCAAGCAAGTACCACTCGCCATTTGTTATGAAATCGGAAAGATCCCCTCCATCTTCGGAATTCAAAACCAAATCCAACTGATTAATTTGCAAAGTTTTTTTTTTTTGTTTTACAAATACAAAAACAATTAAGTTCGTTTGATGGAGACACAAACGAATTACAGCAGAATTTTGTGGTTGGTCATTGTTTTGAGTTATAGGATTTTCGTTATCGGTTGTTTTTTTGGAGAAAGAGAATATTTGAGATTTTAATTGATTTAGTAAGGAGTAATTTGTTCGTAAATGAGAATTTTACAAAAAGCCACATTGAAACAACATTTATGTACAGAGAAAAAGATATAGAATGTGTTTTTTATATTTATTTTCATTGAGGTGTACGATATAGAAAGATCGAGCAAAAAGCTTGGTTCTTGTCGCTTTGAGATTGCTTCGCTTCGCTTGCTAGACTTTTGGGGGAAGTGCAAGTTACGTGGAAATAAAATTCAAAGTTCAAATTAAATGCAGTACTCAAAACTCGATTGTTTCACTTTCATTAAGAGTCTTTACGTTCGTCCAAAATTCACACATATCGTATTCCATATTGGGCGTGGTTTTTTCTTTGATTGCCTGCTAACATGCAAAATAGTTGAAACTACAGATTTTTCACTGCGAAAAAGTCCACAACGTTTCACACATGATTCCCCTAGTCCTAAGGTCCTGCTAACTGCAAGTGCGTAGGCCTAAAATATTCAACTGGGCATTGAAAATCCTAGCATACGCACTGTGTGGAGTTCAGTTTGCCATGGAGAAAGCCTGGCGTTCTCTTTGTTTTGGTTTTGTAATTCGCAAAAACGCAAAGAATTGTTGAAGTTCAAGATACAAATAAAACAAACTGGATATACACATACATCAGGTTGGGTTCGGGAGTCGGGTTTATAGAGAAGACATAGAAATAGATCGGAAAACTATCATCCGTCCGTCCACCTCCCCTGAACCCCTCATTCTTCCCCTGATGGCCCTGCTCTGTGGGTGTTCTGTGCTTGTTGTGTGCGTGTGGTTGTTTTTGGTGTGTGTGTGAGATCAAAAGCGTGATCTGTTTCGAGTGCTTCGTATGCTTTGGCCTGTCAGGCTGGCGTGGACTGTACTGTTAGTTAGTTAAAGTTCTGTTGCTGTTGGCGTTAAAACACTTTACCTGATTTCCATCGTAAGTCCAACTACCGAATTTCATTTCGCAGTGTTGGTCATCGAATGGGAACCACGTGATGTCTATCTTGCATGTGCTCTTGAAGATACCAGGGGGCACGTACAGACAACTGCCGTTATGTTTGACCACAATGTTGGTGTGATACGTGCCATCGAATCCCTCATCCGCGCTAAATCATTGTACAATTTTTATTATGCATTATCTTCTATTTTTTCGTTCTTTGTGAATTTTTAATTGATTTGATTTGTTTATTTTGTGATTTTTTCGCTTTTTTTCTTTAGTTATTCGAATTGATTTGCCTTTTATCAGATTTATAGTTCTCATTTGGGTTTTTTTTACGTGATTTGCGCTTCAATATTCTCTAATTTAAGGAGTCATAGGTATTAGTGCTCCTTGGAGCTGGGACTCATTAGGAACTAGGATACAGATACAGAGAGATAGAATAGAGCTGCGTGTTTGGTTCGGTTCAGTGTTCAGGGAGAGACCTACGGTGTGCTTATTTTCTAAGGGTAAATTAAATTCTATTGACTTACGAGTAAATCTAAATCTAATTCTATTCAATGGGCCATTGCTTATTCTATCGACTATGACTGACCAGAAAACTGCCAGGCAGCAGAAAGATAAGAAAAATATAAAGAAAAACAATCGTAAACAAAATGTCGACATGTATTTGCGAATATCTGTGGCCAACTACTCTATGCATATGCAAATGAACCGCCACTTCCCCTCCCCCCTGGCCAGATGGCAAACGAAAAATTTAAATACAAGATTCTGTCGCTGTGTTGTGTGTGTGCCGGCAAAGAAGTCGAAATGCCACAAAATCGGTGCATCACAGACAGAGAACAGTCATATATCTTGGTCGTTTGACTGGCGGCAGGCAGCATTTGGTTTGCATCTGGAAAATGTGGTCGTGAGTGCGCTGAGCTTGGCTGGTTTGTATTTAATTTTGTTTGCCAAATGCTGCAATAAAATGCAATTACACAGATTTCGAGTTTGGTAGGAAACTGTGGCGTAAACATTTCTCGCAAATTTGCATTTAGATTCGGAGTAACGAGCATCACTGTTTTTATGCTGCTTGCATTCTACGGATATCATTTTGGCTAGCTCTTTTTGTTTTTTGAAATTGTGGTTGACAGCACGTGGCGTATACGCAATTTCTGCTTTTATTTCAAATATTTCCATGGCCCTACTGAGTTTGTGCATTTAATTGGCATTCGAATCGCACAATTGTTGGCACGGCCATTCGATAAGCCCACCAGAGATGGGGTAAAGTTGGCCGTGGGCCCTGAGCAAGAGCTTACACGTGTCTGCCGGTGTGCTTAAGGGGATTTGAGGCCGCATTTGGTGGCCATTATAATAGCGACTTAGTAGCTTCGCAGATGGCCTAATGAGCCTTCCATTTGGCCCATTAAGAAAGTCCTTGCTCCCCCCACTAATTCGCCAAATTGAAGCATTTCCAGCCTCCAAAATAAAGCAAAATACATAACACAATTTAAATTAACTATTGAAATCTCATTTTATTGGCTTAAAATAAACAAAACTAATTAAATTTATCTCTTTTCAGGCTTAAACATGTCAACTAAATAATGGAAACTGGAGGGAAGGCGCCAAATTCAATTTCTCAGGTAGGTCGTTGAATTTTAATGGTTTTATTACTGGTATTTTGGTTTCGGGCTTTCATTGGTTAGGAATTTGGGTTCGTCGCGTAAAAAAATTAAAAATAAATAATTTAAATTATATTTTAATCGAAAAAAACGCAAAATAATATAAAACTCATTATTTCAACTTTTATTTTCGTTTCAGACAGAGAACACTTGCGGGTAAGTGAAGATTTTTGCAATTAATTAATTAATTAGGCAGGGTAGATTAGTTTTAACTAACCATATTTTTTACCTTCCCCCACTAAAATTGAAAAACACGGGTTCCTGAAAAAAACAAAGTGTTAGCCCCCTAGAAAAAGAAAAAATTAGCCCTCCCCAAAAAAAAACTTAACCTTCCCCCACTGAAAATTAAAAAATTAGTAGCTAAAAAAAAGGAATAATTAATTAATGGGGTGCCGAAAGATACAGGGTTTTTGTCCGGATATACGAAATTGCCTTTCCGCTGAGTAGATTTGCCTATTTTTACGTTGCGCATAAAAGTATGCTATTTTTTTTAATTAATGCAAATAATTTCTCTTCAGATGCGACTGAATGACTCTATGGACCGCGTGGAAGTATTGCAAGAAAAGCCGAAACGGGCGAAGGGAAGGAGAGCGCATGGAACACGCACAAAAAGCCCTCTGATAGCTGAACCA
>JBAMCP010001708.1:0-18754 GCA_037075105.1 Lissocephala sabroskyi
AAGCAAACCAACCGAACGAACAAGTGTCTTTGGTATTTGACCAGCGTTTACCTTTTGTCTGATTGGGAGGGAGGCTGACTGGCTGCTGCTGCTCAGCCGTTGTCTGCGGCCCAACAACAAATTAAATGACGAGCGCGCCTCAGAATATTATATACACATATATAAATATATATATTTTTGTTTTACATACACACGCACACACACTGCCCGCCCTGCGTGTGTGTGGGTACATAATTCTCACATGATTTGATACTGGCGACCCCGCACCCTCGTTCTCGCTGCCTGAGTGTGTGTGTGTGTGAGTGTGTAGCGGAATCTGCGTAGGTGTTGGAGAGCTGCTGCCCCCCACCACTCCCCTGTCTAAATCACCAGCACTGCGTCTGTGGATGCGGAAACACGATTTATGAATGGCAATTATGCTGACTTCGAAATGCAGCGGAATCCACGACTACGCGCAGTACAAATCGGAAATCATGTGCCCCCGTGTGTTTGTGTGTGAGGGATCGCCCCCCTCCCAATTGCATGCGTTTGAATCCAACTGGAGTGGCTAGGCAATGTGATTCCCAATTAGATTAGCGTTGCCTTTATGATCTTCTTGGGGTTTCCTTCCTTTGGACCTCCCACACAATCGCTTACACACTCGATTATTCGTTTTGTTGCCCGCCCCGTCACCTGCGTGTGCCCGTGTGTGTGTGTGTGTGGCTGGCCAAACCAGCCCGTCTGCCTGCCCCTGAAACTGTTGCTGCGTCCCCCGCTATGCTCCACGGGCCGCGGCTCTCTCACTCCACCGCACAAAAGGCGGAGAGCGTCGGCTGGCTGCTCTCTCCGCTCTGCCGCTGCCCTTTTGCAATCGGTTTTTTTGCCGTTCTCATTCAACGCACACACACACAGACGGCCCCCTATCATCATTGTCGTCTCGGGCCGTCTGACTAGTCGTGTGCGTGTGTGTGTGTGTGTGTGGCTGCTGCGTAAGCCGACTTTTCGGATCCATGAAAACTGCTGGCCATCCAATTTTTCCAGGCAAGGAAAAGTTTTGGATCCGGTGTTTTATGAATGGCGGGCGAAGGACCACCTCCTGGCACATTAGCATTTGATTTCCACGAATGCGTATGCGCGTGTGCCCCCACCCCCTCGAAAAATTCCACTGGAAATTCATTCAGGTTGCCGTGCGCCTTTGGACCGCAGGCAACGCAATTGATTGACTGTTTTCCGCACGCGGATGACTCGGCCAGCCGCCCCATTTGTTTTGTGTTTTAGCCATTGAATATAAAGTAAACAAAAATTTTAATTGTTTTCATACCAAAACGAAAAAAAAGAAGAAATTTTGAGCAGTCGCCGCATTCCCACAGCTGTCGTTACTCCGTTTCTCACAGCCAAATAAGAAGAACACCTCAGCCCCCCAACCCCAGCGTTGCCACCAAATTGTATATAATTTGCGCTTTACTGCGAATGGCCGTGCACGCGTGTGTGTGTGAATGTTTATCGGCGAGGCCCACTTCAATTGGCGGTTTCGGGCTCCTCGCGGGGTCCAACTTTAAATTGATTTCAATGAGGATTTGACGGCGACGACGGCCTGGCCTTTCTGCAGCATCGCCCGAGCCAGTTGACTCGACGTGTGTGCGTGTGTGTGGTTAAACGACCTTGAGGTTGTACATTAACCCATTAAGTTTGTCGTGTGTGTGTGCGTGGCTGGCTTACAGGTGGACGGACGGGTCTCGACTGACAAACAAGTAATCGAAGGTCAAATACCAATTACACGCGTTATCGATAAGCGCAGCGAAATCATACCGCCTGCTGCAATTATCGATAACTAATCGAAAGCTTGCCCTGACCAGTGTTGCCTCTCAGCTAAAATGTGAACAAATCTCTGATTAATGATGTGCGTACGTAACGGACTTCGTGCTTGAGCAGAAGTATGGCCAACTGGTTTGGCCGCCCTCGGAGTTGGTAGTGCCGAAGACGCAAACGAAGACGCTTTGCCGTTGACCTCATCCCTCGTACGTTGTCGCCCACGCGCGTTCGCGTTATCAACAAATTTCATTTAATGTACGGCGAACCTGCGACAACGGCTACGCTCGCTGTATTCCTGCTGCTAAGTAAATAAAATTTAATTTGCTGGCGGCGCGATCGTCTCTCCAGCGCGCGTGTGACTGAGTAAACAACAAGAAGAAGAGAGAGAGAGAGAGTGTGCGCCGCCAGCTCCACATCCGCCGAACGAACAAAAACGACCGGCAGCCGCTCCTGTGGCCGCAAAATGCAGTCCAAGTGAATTTCCTGCCAACGAACAGAGAGTCCCCCCCTCCCCACACACACCCAGACACACGAGACAACGAAGGAGCGAGCGAGATATTGAAATTAAGATTGCCGCTTACAATGGCCGCCTCACCGGGCAGCACCTCAACGCCACAAAACTACAAAGTGCCATCGACCAGCAAAATCTCAGTGGACAAACTCATCCGCGTCGGCTACTATGAGCTCGAGAAGACCATTGGCAAGGGCAACTTTGCCGTTGTCAAATTGGCCACCAACATTGTGACCAAAACCAAGGTGAGTTCTACAAATTTTCAATCGTTTTTGATTTTTTTTCCCCCCACAAAATCAGAGCGCTTTGTTTTTTTTTCTCTCTCTCTCACGCACTCTCACTAATACCAAGAGGCGCTGCTATCGTCTTAAGTTTCGTGAGCGTGCGTGTGCGGCGCTGCGTGTGTGTGTGTGTGTGAGTGGCTCGTTTTGCACTTTAATCAAAGTTATTCGAATTGTTGTTTGTTTAATTTTTGTCGCATTGTTTACCTCCGCACCGCGCCGCGCTCTGTTTTAATATTGACTCAATATTATTGACAATACGAATTTGCCACTCATCCAGAGTTGTTTGCTTTCGATAGGCTAAACTTCCCCAGGCCCCCTCCCCCCTCTCATTGTTTTATCTTGTGGGTGATCTTCCGGAAAAATCCCAGCAGGCTTTGGAAATGGTTCAACCGCTGGCTCCTGGCTGGCGGTTTAAATACTTTATCACAACATTCGATGAGTGTGAATTTGTAAGGCAAATAAAAATCACACTCACGGCTCACGACGATGAATTGGCGCTGCTTTGTTGATTTTGCGATTTTCCTTGTTAACTTTCTTTCGATAACGCAGCCGGGCAGCTGTTTGTCGATTTCAAGGTCCGCTTCTCCCAGATTTGCATTCTCCAGCTGCTTCGCTTCGCTGTCTCATCTTATCTCCTAAGCGCCTAAGTTCTTCTTCTTGCTAGTGTTTTCTTTTATCAGGCATTCCAAAAGTTCAAAACACACACACCACATCAATTTCAATTGTCGAGATAACTTCCTGGGCGTCGCTTTACATCGCACCCTGCTCACTTGGTCTGCCAGCGCGTTGGCAGCCCTGCTGCTTTATCGATAAATCAGTTATCAATTTCAAGACGACCTTCGATAGTCTCAACATTGGCTTTCGTTTGTTTATCTTAAATGTTTTGCTGTATTTACTCTCGTGTCGTGCGTAGTAAATTTAATTGTCTTCTCTGGGCGAACTTAAACTACTGCCGTCTCTTTCTAGCGACGCACGACGCTGTGTTTGCTTGGCGTCGACGTTGCCGTCGCCGTCAGCGTCGCTGTCGCTGTTGTCTGGCGGCGATAGCGAAAATTAAACAGTTCTGCGCTCAGCTGTTGTTGTTGTTGTTGTTGTTCACCAACACGCGTTCAGTTCTCTCACACACACTCTCAACTATTTTGTCGATAAACACTCGCTCCCAGGGATGATAAGCGACTTGTTATCAGCTGCCAAGAACAACAACAACACACACACACGCACACACACTCACGAAATAGTCAAAACGCACGGGTAAACAACCAACAGGCCAAATTAACAGCTCCAGTCACGTGCATTTCGCACTTCTCGTCGAATATTTATCGATAAATGCTGCGTCTCTTATCGATCGACGGCGCATCTTGTGCCGTCAAATGGGGGGCCTGGGGCAGGTGAAAGTGGCCAAGTAGGCCACAAAATTGTAATCGTCTAATCGTCTGTGTGTGTGCATGAAAATTGTGGCAATCGATTTTCCTCACCCCGTTTCGCTTACTCGCCGTCGTCTGCCATGGAGTGAGTTCAAATTTTAAATCCTCTTCTCCACAGAGCAGAAAAGTCCCAAATAGAGTTTACCGACCTTTGGCCCCAATTTTGGGCAGGCAGAGGCAGTGGGGCTGCCTTGCAGCTTTCAAACTGCAAGCCCGTCCGTCCGCCGTCCAAGGAGGTCGACCGTATCGATTAAACACCCGCCGAGTCCGCCGGCTGTCCGCCCGTTGCGGTCACGAGGGTGGCAGTTGGCGGCCTCGCTGGCTGGCAACACACACGTTTGATTACCGCGTGTAAACAGTCACTGGCAACGGCAACGGTAACGGCAACAAGGACCCGCCGCCGTTACCTTTTGTCATTCGCTAGCCGGCATCCAGCGACCCTGAGGTCGGCATTGTGCAATCAGCGCCGCCCAACACGCGCGCCAGCCACTTCAGCGGCCCCGAGTCACATGTCGAGGAAGCCCGCATGGCCAGCATTCAGATGCTGGGGGACCAGTTCGCCCCTGAAACAAAGGCAGCCGCAGCGCCAGGCGCAGGGATGAGGCCCAAGGAGAAACAATCGCCGGGCCACCGTCAGCAGCCCGTGAAGCCGCCCAGGAAGAAGCCCGGAGGCGCCACGCCGACCAGCGTGCTGTGCGAGTTGATGCGGCTGAAGTCGCAGCAGAAGTACCTGGAGTGCAATCAGGTGAAATTGAATCCGAAACACTTCCTGAGCGACGAGGAGCTGGTGAGCGGCGGCCTCCTGGAGGACAACTCTGCGGGTAATCGGAAATCGACGCCCACTTTGATCACGAACTTGATCAATGAAATCGAGCGGGTGAAGTTCGACTTGGACGAGAAGCTGGTGGCCCACAGGGCCGACAAGCGGGGCCAGCTCCTGGACATGTGGCGCTACGTGGCCACCATCAAGGACGATGTCCTCCGGCCCGAGCGGCGCAGTCAGTATTCCGTGACTGTACTTCGGGAGCGGCTGGTCGGCCTCAACGTGCAGCTGGAGCGTCTGAATGCCAAGAACACCAAGGAGCTAACTGTCCTGCAGCAGGACTACGACATCCTCGACAAGGAGAGCCAGAAACTGTGGAAGGGTTCCATGTAGAATTCGTTAATAAAGGACTTGAAATCGGCTTACTGATTCGTGGAGAGGCCGTTTTAGCAAAGGCCAGTTTTTGTCCTTTTTGAAATCGAAAGGTTAAACGTTGCAAGCCTCCTGGCCGTCGCCACATCAGCTGACTGCTGACCGCCCCCCCTCCTTTCGTTGTCTTGGCGCCTCTACAAAATAAAATCACATTGGCCACCCCCCACCCCTGGGGACGGCAACCAAAAAATTCTGTTGCTTGCTTTAAGATATTTAAATTATTTCATTTATTTACTGAGAACACCCCCCCACCCCCTCCCCCCGAACGAACAACAACAACAAGATAAGCACAGACGGACGGCGTTGCCAACTCTCGCGTGAATGGCATTGCAAAGGTGAAACGAATTTGTTGAGAAATAAGAAGTAGCTGAAAGGGGTGCGGGGGAGGGGGGGGGGGGCATACAAATACGCACAACAACGGGCAGACGAAACCGGTGTGTCAACGATGAGACGACGGACGGAAGACGACGGCAGACGAAGAGGACAGCAGAAGCCAACGATCTTCATGGGCCCCGGCCGTCCGTTCGTCCCGCGCGCGTGTGTGTGTGCGAGCTTTGTTGTTAATTATTTCACTTTTTGTTAAATTATTAAAATTGTCTGGGTATTTGTATACCCTATAACCAGAGATAAAGAAGGGTATAATCGATTTAAGGGAGGGTATGTAACCTGGGAAAGAATTAGTGGGCTCCAAAGTTCCAGAATCTTTATAGATGATGGACAAAAAAATCACACACTGCAGAGCCTTAGGGATTTGGACTCAGTTATATGTTCAGTCAGATCGGCTCCAAGAATGATTTGCTCAAAACTCGATGCCATAGAGTCTAGAATCTAGAGAGACATAAAAAAACTCTTTTATTGGACACCAAATTCATCCAAATCCAATCGGAAGAAGTGAGGACAATCGGATTTTGTTTCAGTTGAGGAGCAAAAATTAATAAAAACACGTCCAGGGTTGCCAAGCACACCATACACATGCAATGAAGAGCTGCCAACTTTTTCCCAAGCGCATTTAGCTACGAAGTAGTAAAATTTGTGATTCAGCATCCGTTTTATGCTAGATCGAATTTAATTATGATATTTTCGAGTTTTTGCCGAGAGGGACATTTAAAAGATGCCAAATTCGGCTGAATTGCATTAAAAAAGTGAAGGCAGTCGAACTTGTTAAATTTAAGTAGCCAGAGCTAATAAAAATAGAGCCAGGCTACCCTACATTAAAAATGAGGGCTGCCCTACTTTTCAAACGTATTTAAGAGTTCCCGGAGTTGATGAAAATTTAGCCAGGGCTGCCCTAAACTCGAAATGATGGCTGCCTCATTTGCCAAAAGCATAAAAGCTGCCAGAGTTGATAAGAAAATGCATTCAGGGCCGCCTTGCACTCGAAATGGGGCTGCATATTTCTCAAACGCATTTAAGAGTTCCTAGAGTTGATAAAAATACAGCCAGGGTTACCCTAAATTATAAATGATGGCGCCTTATTTTCCAAACACATTTAGGAGCTGCGAGAGCTGATGAGAATATAGCCAGGGTTGCCCTAAACTCAAAATGACGGGCTGCCATATTTCTCAAACGTATTTAACAGCTGCCAAAGTATATAAATTTATAGCAAGAGTTGCCCTAGACTTATAATGAGGCCTGCCATATTTCTCAAATGCATTTAAATTTTCTAGAGGTGATAAAAATAAAGCCACGGTTACCCTACATTTGAAATGATAGCGTCTCATTTCTCAAACGCATTTGAGAGTTGCCAGAGTTGATAAAATTTAGCCAAAATTGCCCAACACTAGAAATGACGGGCTGCCATACTTCTCAAAAGCATTTAAGAGTTGCCATCCCCCCCAAAAGTGTATGATAATACCGAGAGTTTCAGATGTACAGGGTATTTGGCGGTCGGTGAGGCTCGGTTGTTGCTTCTTTCGGTGCTTTTTTGTGTGTCTGCGGTCGAGAAGAAAGAACAACAATAAAAACGCCGACGTTGACAACAGGGGAGAATCATCTGCTCGGCCGGTTTGGGCGCATCCTCTGCAGTGATTTGAATCACCCCGCACATTTAGTGGAAGGGGGTGGGGGTCCCTGTCGAAGTTGATGTTCGTTCACCCTTGAGTGACCGCCATTTCCGCTTCCCGTATTGCAGGTGGCCATCAAGATAATCGACAAGACATGCCTCAACGAGGAGTATCTGAGCAAGACGTTCCGAGAGATTTCGATCCTGAAGTCGCTGAGGCATCCGCACATAACCCGCCTGTACGAGGTGATGGAGTCGCAATCGATGATCTACCTGGTGACGGAGTATGCTCCGAACGGCGAGATATTCGATCACCTGGTGGCCAACGGGCGCATGAAGGAGCCCGAGGCGGCGCGGGTCTTCACCCAGCTCATTTCCGCGGTCAACTATTGCCATGGCCGGGGCGTGGTCCACCGCGATCTCAAGGCCGAGAATGTGCTCCTCGACAAGGACATGAACATCAAGGTAAGCCAAAAAAAACCCAAAACATTCGGAGAGAAACTTATTCTTATTCTTATAGTTGGCCGACTTTGGGTTCAGCAATCACTACGAGGAGGGCTCCCCTTTGAGGACCTGGTGCGGCTCCCCGCCGTATGCAGCCCCCGAGGTGTTCCAGGGCCTGGAGTATGACGGCCCCAAGTCGGACATCTGGAGCCTGGGGGTGGTCCTCTATGCCCTGGTCTGCGGCGCCCTGCCCTTCGACGGCACCACAATCCTCGAGCTCAAGAGCCGCGTGGTCCTCGGCAAATTTCGCATTCCCTTCTTCATGACCCAAGGTAAGTTTTTTCCAAGGTCCTTTTTATGCCCCGACTTAATTGTGGGTTGCTTCCAGACTGCGAGCATCTCATCCGCCATATGCTGGTCGTGGAGCCCGACCGACGCTACACCCTGCGGCAGATCATCAAGCACCGCTGGCTGAGCGAGTGGAGTGCGGAGCTGGACGACTACGGGGACTCCGGGGGCCTGCCCTTCGCCCCCCACATATCCGCCTCGACTTCCTCGCTGCAGTTCAGCGCCCCACATTCCGGAGCCGCCACCCCGCTGATGCGCAGCGCCAGCAACAGCAGCTTCACCGGCGGCCCCAGCGACTCCCCAGGACCCTCGACCGCCCACCAGCTCGACTCGGTGGTGATGAGCCACATGCTCCAGCTGCCGGGCCTGACGGCCGACATGATCGCCCAGTCGGTCCACGAGCAGCGCTTCGACAACATCTACGCCATCTACAACCTGCTCCACGACAAGCTGCAGCAGCGGCGGCGCGAGAACCAAAGACTTCAGCACCACGCCAGCCTGGCCTACTCCAGGTGAGTGGGATTCGTTTGTATTTGGTGGCTTTATTTAATTCTTGCCGGCAGATCCAGGAAGACCAGCATCACCACCGGCATTGTGGATCGGTCGGAGCCGATCAAGCAGGAATCCCTGGACCGCCTCAGTCCCCTCACCAATGCCCACATGTCCAACACGGCCCTGGGCTTCGCCTGGACCGAGGCTGTGGACCTGGAGAAGTTCGGCGACCTCGAGTTGGAGTGTCTGGCTCGGCCCAACGAGGTAAGTGGTCCTGCTTAGGTCCCTGGTTGGTTGGCTTAAGGCTTTCTCTTTGGCAGTTGGCGAACAGCAGCCCGCACCACTTGAGCGCTGGGGGGTGTGGGGTCAACCGGCGGCACACGGTGGGGCCGGGCGATGTGGCCCACGAGCAGGCTCTGGCCAACGCCAACCCCCAGATGGCGCCCATAGACTTCAAGTGCACGCCGCCCACGCCCTACTACCCCATGAACCTGCCCATGCTGCCCAACCAGCCGCTCCAGAACCTCACCATCAAGGACCAGCATCTCCTCAAGCCGCCCGTGGTCATGGGAGCCAGTGAGTCCAAGAACTCAACTCCAAGTGCCTTCATTCAAACGATTTATTTAACCAGGTTCCTTTGGACGTCGGGCCTCGGATGGCGGGGCGAACCTTCAGTTTTTCTATCCCGCCTCCATGAGCAACATGCCGGCGGGGGCAGCGCTGCCGCCGCCACAAATCGACCCCGCCAACTACTACATAAATCCCAATGTGGGCGCCGCCGAGCAGGCCCAGCAGTGCTGCGCCGGCCCCGAAGGTCCTGGCGACGAGAGCAACGAGGAGATCCAGCGGTTCGTTTATCCATTTCCCGTCTCGCTTTCCCCTAAAGTTTGCCTCTTTAGTTACATGGAGAAGCGCGGCGGCGTTAAGCGCCACACAGTCGGCTGCACCGAGGACATTTCGGTGGCCCACAGTCCCTTGCCCAGTCCCGGAGGCGGGCCTGCCCAGGCCGCTTCGTCAGCCGGCGGGGGCGGGAACATGCGCACCCGCCGCAGCGGCCTGCTCACCGTCACGGAACGACCACCGGGTAAGGTTTTCCGTCGGGCCGCACTCCGTCTGTCCCGGGATTGCTTGAGTTGCTTTTTCGGTTGAATTGATTTGGTTTCTTTTGTTTTTTATTTTCTTTTAATTTTATGTGATGATTTTGAATTTGTTTTTGGTTTGTTGGGCGCGCCAACGCTAACCACACCGCTGCCGCTTGCTTATGCGCCACCCACCCGATCCCGTCCCGCTGCAGTTATTTGCCCTGAGCTCATCCGGGAGGTGGAGTCCCGCATGAACCGCAACTACCTGCCGCCCACGCTGAAGACGCTGAGCCAATCGCCGCCGAACGGCACCTTTGCGGGTTCTGGGCCACATTCCCTGCCCTTGGCTGGCGGCGGCAGCGGCAACATGGCTGCTGTCACTGCCTGTGCCGCTGGTGGCAACCCTGCGGGTGTGTTGGCCCAATCGGTTGGCTCTTTGTCGTCGGCCGCGGCCAACAGTCGGCGCTCCTATCGGGCTGCCCCCTGCAAACTGCCCACAGTGCAGGAAGGTGGTAAGTGCTCCACGAGGGACTAAAACTCCAACAAATCGCGGAAAACAGCAAAATATAAATGCTTTTCCACTGACCGATAAACGCGGTTTATCGAAATGCAGAGTTGTGCCGATTTTTAAAGCATACGCCAAGGGGCGGCAAACAGCTGAGCGACTGAGCGATGTCGCTGCCTTGCATTTCCGATGTTTTATGAAAAGTGTCCTTTATCCCTCCCCCACCCCTCCCATTTTATATTTAACAAATGTTAATGATGTTTGCATTCCTGTTTTTTCTCCATTCTTCTTCCCGCTGCCTTGGCATTCAGCAACCGTAGGACGCTACAGTCCCGTCAGGCGGGCATCGGAAGGCTCGAAGTCGCAGTTCCAAGGACCCCTGCAGGAGTACCAGTCCCTGCAAAAAGGTATCGCTCAGAGAAATTTTTTGGTTGCACCAAGTCCGCCGCTTTTAGAAAATTCTATCAGTCTGCCGGGTAAGAAACACGAAATTCTCAATTGGCATAGCCACCAAGAAGGCGCAACGCTTCCCCTCCCCCCGCACAGTTTTATTTAACCGCCTTGTCCTTTTGCTAGGCTCCCCCATCCATGGCAAGCCCCATGGCGGCCTGCAAATGCCGCTGCGCCGAGGCCACGACATTGAAGTGCCCCCCGAGGCCATCAAGAATCTTATGCCCGCCCTGGACCGTCTGGTCAAGGAGCAGCGCCTCAGCTTCGAGGTGGCCAACAAAATCATCTCCTCCAATGTGGTGCCCCTCGATCTGGCCGCCCTGCTCGGCCTCACAGCCCATGCCGCCAGCGCAGCCACCGTCAGCGGCGGGCATCTGGATCTCTCGCATCTCCACCAGCCCCATGCCCACCAGCAGCTCCCCCAGCTGCCCAGCTACAGCGTGTCCGTCTCCCCGCTGGCCCTGGCCCACCACCAGCCGCCCGCCTGCACCCTGACCAACGCCAAGCAGGTGTTCGGCCAGCCCATCGGCGGCTACCAGCAGCCGCCCACCGCCGGCTCCAGCGGCGGCAATTTGGTGGGCCAGTTCAGCAACATCAGCCTCAATCTCAACCTGAACGCGGGCGTGGTGGGTTCGTACAACAACTCGAATAGCAGCAGCGGCTGCCAGTCGCCGGTGTACAGCAGTTTCAGCGGCAGCTCTTCCCCGAATCCGTATGTGCCGCCGGGCAATGCGGGCGGCTCCTCGCCGCTCCACCAGATCACCAAGGGCCTCTCGGGCCTCACCACAGGCAGCGGGGGCGGCGGCTCCATTACCCGCGGCACATCCGCCGCCAGTGAAAGTGTGGGCACGAATCTGCCGCTCGACTTGTCCATGGACGTGTGCGACCAGCCCACGGATTATGGCTCGACCACGCCCACGCCGAACTGGTTCCTGGCCTCGTACATTGACTTGAAGCCGCTGAATCTGTCGCCGGCCCAGCCCGTGCGCGTGGTGACCACGCCGCCCACCTCGCCGAACCTCAGCATGATCCAGGAGGAGAACGGCAACGGGCAGATGTGCCACACCATCACCACGGGCACGCCCTACGCCGGCTGCACGGGCGGCATCACCCCCCAGATCTGCCTCACCGACGTCCAGGGCAGCGAGATCACCCTGGTGGCCCTGTCCTCGGACAACAGCCGCGACAGCGAGGACTCCCTGGAGCCCCACACGCCCATCATGTCCCTGCAGGTGAGGCGCTCTGGTTTCTTTGATTGGGCGACCTTGCTAAGCTTTTGTTGGTCTTTTCCAGGGCCTGATCATCACGGAGCCCACCACGGATATGCCGTCCATCACGCGTGGCATAGGCCGGAAGGCCAGCCTGGACTGTGAGGCAGGTCATCCGGTGATGGGGACGGCCGGCCATGTGGTCGTCTCCACGGAGGCCCACCGGCGAGGCAGCGACAAGTCGCTGGGCTTCTCGGACGACTCGCTGAGCAATGACTCCAACAATCTGTCGCCCTGCCAAGAGCCGTCCGCCAGCTCTGGCTTCAAGTCCGACTCACATTCCGAAATGGGCGACCACACGGAGTGCGGCGGCCACCTGACCCCCGACTCCATGTGCGACTCGCGCCGCATGTCCGACGAAATGTGCTACGAGGTGCCGCTGCCCCACGAGTGCTCCAACCTCGACTCCACCCGCATTCTGGAGATGGTGAAGCTGCGGCTGTGCGACTCTACCATGCCGCCCAAGGGCTTCGTGCTGCACAAGGGCAGTGTGTCCTCGGAGGACAGCGGGGCGGAGTCGCGCCACAGCAGCGCCTCGTCGAATGCCGGGGCCTGCGAGGCGGTGGCCGCGGCTGCGATGTACGGCGAGCCCACCACCAATCTCAGCCTGGAGTACTCCGGCGGCCTGCAGATCGAGCTGCAGGTGTGCGAGGGACGCAGCCGGGATCACCATGGCGCCGGCAAGGGCATCAAGCTGCGCAGGATTAGCGGCGATCAATTCGAGTATGGGAAGATTTGCCAGCAGCTTATCAACACCATAACCATGCAGCAGGTGGCGGGCTAACCACCTCCCAGGCGGCGGCAGTCTAGTGTTTGTTTGTGTGCCTGAAGGTCCTGCGGGCCTGCTCTTTCAATTGTCCTGTTGCATTGCCTTGCCCGAACTTTGCGTAGCTGTGATTTAAGCCAATACGAATGCCTCTTTTGTGTGTGAACGTGTGTGTGTGTTGGTGTGTAGACTGCCGACTGGGAGGATCCTTAGAATTGTGCAATTGTTTTGAAATCGAAGTTTTTAATCTTTTACCGTTAGCTAACGTCTTTATCGCCGTTTTGGAGTTAACTGTACATAAATCGAAACGCAATTCCAAGCACACAGTTCAGGCAAATTGGGCGTGTTTCAAATTTGCCAGCGTCTAGGGGAAGAGCAACTAAGAATTCTGCATTCCAATAGCAAAAATGTTAAATTATATATATATATTTTTTTCTTTTACTAGTGGAATACGTAGCTATTATGCAATTAGATATGTATCAATGTGTATAACAATATAAACTTGCTGGTTTTGTGCAATTTAGAAGGAAGTGAAAAGGCCAGGATTCGAGGAGGAGTTAGAATTGCAGGCGAGTTGCAATTAGTGCTCGTGTTAAGTTTAAGCGTAGCGGTTAAGATCTGGATTCCGTTTAGTTTTTAAAAAGAATTGTTCGTTAAAGGCGTTTTCGTTAGGATCGCGATTGATAAGCAAATATTGAGAAGAGAAATCTAATTTAAAAAAAGACTGCTGTGATTTTACATGTAATTAATAATTTTTAAAGTCGACAATTTAAAGTGTTATGTAAAAATACAAACAATTTCAACTTTATCTTAAATAAATTACAATTCTCCAAACCCCTTAGCCTTTGCATTGAATTTAAATTTCCCGCCAACAACTAAAAGATAACAGGGCTACATCGGCCGTAGCTTGCTTCCACACATCGTGTTATCGAAAGCGCCAGGCTATCAAATTCGGAAAAAACAATCGGATTTAAGGTTCACTGGAATTGGCTGTTTTGGCAGAGCGCAGGTCGACAATACCAAAGTCGAAAATTTAAAGTGTTATGCAAAAATACAAATAATTTCAATTTTACCTTAAATAAATTACAATTCTTCAAAACCCATAGCGTTTGAATTGAATTTAAATTTCCCGCCCACTACCACACAGCTGCATCGGCCGTAGCTTGCTTTCACACATCGTGTTATCGAAAGCGCCCGGCTGTCAAATTTAAAAAAACCAATCGGATTTGGCTGATTTGGCAGAGCGTAGGTAATTGCAAATTTATATTGTAAGGCTAAAATTGCAACGACAATTTAGAGTGTTATGTAAAAATACAAACAATTTCAATTTTACCTTAAATAAATTCTCCAAAACCAATGTTTACATTGAATTTAAATTTCTCGCCAACTACTTAAAGATAACAGGGCTGCATCGGGCGTGGCTTGCTTCCACATATTGTGTTATCGAAAGGTTGTCAAATTCGAAAAAAAACAATCGGATTTAAAGTTTACTGGAATTGGCTGATTTGACAGAGCGCAGGTAATTGCAATTTTATATTGTAAGGCTAAAACTGCAACGACACTTTAAAGTGTTATGTAAAAATACAAACAATTTAAATTTTACCTTAAATAAATTACAATTCTCCAAAACCAATGTTTATTTTCCCGCCCACTGTTACAAGACAACAGGGCTGCATCGGCCGTAGCCTATCGTGTTATCGAAAGGGCCCGGTTGTCAAATTCGAAAAAAAAAGTCAGAATTAAAATTCACTGGAATTGGTTTGGCAGAGCGTGGTAATTGCAAATTTATATTAAATTTTATATTAAATTGCAACGATTGCCGCTTTGAAATAATTAGTATTGTCATTAAACTAATAATATTCGCGTGTTTTGTTTTTCTTGCTAGTTTCGTCGTCAAGACTGTAAAGTACATCCTCCCACCTTTCTGATTTGTGGTTAGTCCCGCCCAACATGAGCGATTTGGACCGCCTGATTGAGAAGCTGCGCCGCTGCGAGCGCATCAGCGAAAAAGCCATCAAGGCCTTGTGCGGCAGGGCCCGGGAGATCCTCATCGAAGAGAGCAACATCCAGCAGGTGGACGCCCCCGTGACCATTTGCGGCGACATCCATGGCCAGTTCTTCGATCTAAGGGAACTTTTCAAAATCGGCGGCAATGTGCCCGAGCAGAACTACCTCTTCCTGGGCGACTACGTGGACCGCGGCCACTTCAGCATCGAGACCTGGATGCTGCTCCTGGCCCTCAAGATCCGCTACCCGGACCGCATCACCCTGCTGCGCGGCAACCACGAATCGCGCCAGATCACCCAGGTCTACGGCTTCTACGACGAGTGCATGCGCAAGTACAAGTCGGCCGCCGTCTGGCGCTACTGCACCGACGTCTTCGACTACCTCAGCCTGGGGGCCATCATCAACGGCTCCATCTTCTGCGTGCATGGCGGGCTGTCGCCCTCGATCCAGTATTTGGACGAGATCCGCCTGATCGACCGCAAGCAGGAGGTGCCCCAGGACGGCCCCATGTGCGATCTGCTCTGGAGCGACCCGGAGGATCAAATGGACTGGAGCGGTTCCCCCCGCGGGGCCGGCTACCTGTTCGGCTCCGATGTGGTGGCCACGTTCAAATACAACAACGATCTGGACCTCATCTGTCGGGCCCATCAGCTGGTCATGGAGGGCTACAGATGGCATTTCCAGTTTGACGTGGTGACCGTCTGGTCGGCTCCGAATTACTGCTATCGGTGCGGCAATGTGGCTGCGATTCTCAAGCTAAGCAAGTCCTTGCAGCGCACATTCACCATCTTCGATGCGGCCCCCGAGAACCGCCGCCAGAAGCCCAAAAAGCAACTACTCCCCGACTACTTCTTGTAAGAGAGAAACCAGGGAATTAAAGACTTATATAATTCCCTGAGCCTTCTTCAAATCGTTGGCTTGAATTCGGTTTCGGTTAAAAAAAAGGGAAAATTTGTAACCAAATGATTTTTGGGTTCTTTTGTAATTTCCTTAGGCTAGCATTGAGAATAAATAAAAGAATGCTTGAATTTGGAATGTTGGGGAGTGCGAAGGGCAACAACTAACCGCGCTCGCAAATGATTTCCACGGCATTCGGCTCCATCAGGACGCTCTCCAGGCAGCGATGCACGGCCGAGCCGAGCACCTCGTCCAGCAGAAAGTTCACCAGGCTGCGAATACAAAACCAAATGAGACTTCCTTTTAAGAACTCCAGATGACTTACTTCTCGTCGCTGACAAAGCGCCAGAGGTTCATCTGCAGGTAGTGGGCGTCCACTTGGATCTGCTGCAGTCCGTATTTGCTGAAGGTCCTTAGCCTCACGCACTCCAGCAGCGTCTGCAAGGGAACTCAGTTTACAAGGATGAATTCACCGATTTGTCTTTACCTTGAGGCCGATTTTGATGATGCCCATGACAATGGAGGCCTTGGAGAACTCGACGGAGGTGAAGATGTCCACGCGCTCGGAGAACAGCCGATGGATGTTGGACACGTAGCTGGACTCCAGCTGGGAGGGCGTGTAGTTCGACCAGTTCGAGCGATACTGAGGCTTCGAGGCCGTGAAGTTGCTGAAGTACGTCTTCCGGCTGGAGTCGCTGCTGGCGTTGGTGCGGAAGCCGCCGTTGCCCGAAGCCTCATAGAGATTGGCCACCACCGTCTCGATGCTGGTCAGCTCCTCCACCACGCGCTTCATCACCGCCCTCACAGAGCGAGGCTCGAGGCAGTTCAGCCAGTCGCGCGTCTCCACGCTCTTGCGCAGCATCTGCAGAAAGGGAACTCCAGGATTAAATGATTTCGATGTTGGGCCAGCGAACCTGGGAAATGTTTGTGCCTTGCAGGCGAACGTAGGCATCCAAAAGGGACTGGGCAGTCTCCCGCATCTCGGCGCAGATCTCCGTCTCATGGGTGAGGGTGGCGCTGTTCTCCGAGTCGATTTCATAGAGATCGTCCACCAGGGACACCAGAATGTGGACGCCTTGCTGCTCGAGCTCCACGCAGGTCTTGGAGAGGACCAGCAGCAAGTTCGGCGGACTGGAGCTGGTGAGGTCGGCAAAGCCGGACATGATCTTGCAAATGTGCCGCAGGAAGCCGATGAGCAGGTTCTCCCGGATGCCCTCCACGCAGAGGGCGCCCTTGTGCTCGGCCTTGATGTTGAAGGACCAGTCGGTGCGCAGGAACACCAGCATGTCCTGGAGCACGCCCTTGATCTTCTCCACCATCGTCACGTACAAGTTGGCAATCAAATCGTTGAGGTTTACGCCGGCCGCCGCATCGCTCTTGGCCGACACCAAGGACAGGCGCACGGAGCTGAGGCTGTCGGCGAAATGGTCCTTGAGGCTCTTGGCATGGACATCGCACAGCTGGTGGGCGGCCCCTATGATGATGTCCACTGTGTTCCGCTGGACTTCCAGGCCTCGGCAAATGTTGCGCATGGCATGCAGCCGGCGGTGGAGGCGGTCCAGGGCCCGCAGCATAACGTGCGTGTCCCCATAGCCAATGTCGGAGTCCACGCGGTCCTGGATGAGATTCAGGTACTTGTCGATGTTCTGATTGAGGAACACGTTCAGGTCCACCAGCGCGTTCTCCTGGAAGTCATCACTGTGGGAGGATGGCAAATTGAACAATATATTTAATGGACAACTGATTTGGGGTCAACCTACCGCTCGTGCTCGTAGTGCTTGGCCACGAACATGTCGAAATAGGAGGTCACCACCAGGGTGAGATCATTGAGGAAGCCTTCAATGCCGAGGTCCACGAATTCGATGAGGTCGCGCTCGGTTTGGTCCTGCAGCATGACAATCTGTTCGTGGAGTCTTTTGGTGGCGCAGCTGAGCATTTCGCTGGCCAAGTCGGAGGTCTTCTCGTCCAGCTGCAGCAGCAGCTCTCCAATTTCAGTGAGGGATTGGGCCGTGTTTCCAGCCCTTTGGAAGTCGCTACGCAGTCGCTCTTTTAGCTCGGCCATGATGGCATCGCAGTCCCGTTGAATGCCGTCGAACGACGGCTGCTGGCCATACTGGGCGAAGACCTTCTGGGCATGCAAGTAGTCCTGGACGGCCTGGGCAAAGTTCTGCTCCTCGATAAGGGCCTTCAGCTTGGCCGGCAGGGTGGACAGAAACTGCAGGCGCTTGAGCAGCGAGTGCTTTTCGGAGAGGCGGCACAGCTGCGACCGCGTGCCTTGCAGGGTGTGGGTGATTTGCTCGCTGAAGGAAGTGATGGACTGCATTTTGGATATCAGCAAGTTGGCGTCCACTTCCATCTGCTTGATGTTTTGCTTGATTTCGCGGATGGTGTCGGTGGCCGATATGAACTTGTTGTAGTTCTCGTAGACCAAAGTCTGCATGTCCGAATGCAAGGTCTGCGTGTCCTTCACCACAGCTGCTTCCGTGTCCATGATTTGTTTCAGCGAGCAGTCCTGTGAGGCGAGAAAAAAAAACCGAGTCAGGCGAACAGTAGAAGCGGACGGGCCTACCTTCAGCAAACGCTCTAAGTACTTTTCGGCATCGAAGCTGGAGGTGTCCATATCGTAACAGTTCTCCTGTTCCTCCATTGCTGAAGATAATTCCAATTCGTCTTGACTTTGAGCAACCAAAAATCCAATTTAATGAAAACAAGAAACATATGTTTGCGTGGAAAACAGAAAACGGGGCTGCCAACTCAGCTCGAATTGTAAAATAATAAAATTAATTGAAAGCAAAAAAGAATTGAAGATGTATGTGGAGTATCAATAAAATTAAGCAACACTTTTGCAAAATACTTAAATAAACTGCAAAATATCTAAATGTGTTGCCTGTCTGGCCCGGCTGCCATCAGCTGGGATGCTATCGATAGCGGGGGCACTATCGATAGGTTTTCAAAGAACCGGTTATTTTGTATCGATCTTCTAGGCTCGGCTTCTGGCCAAAAGACCTATTTTCTTTGCCTAAATAATGTGGCAGGTTAAAGCCAGCAGGTCTGGCGTAGAAAGAAAAACCCAACCACACGACTGAGCTTGAACCACGGCAAACACAAGAATACATGCTGCAAGCCACGGCCCGCATTGTATCCCGCTTTAAGCCTGGCTTGCTTCACGGCTGGCTGGTTTTTTGTTTGTTTTTATTCCCAAAGTCTTGGGATGTTTTGCCGCATATATTTCCGTCTTTGGCCGGTTTGAATTAGCCATGGCAACGGCCAGGGCCAAACAAATGCAGC
>JBAMCP010001709.1:0-13266 GCA_037075105.1 Lissocephala sabroskyi
GATGCTCTTGGTACCAATTCGATCAGACTTTCAGGACATCCCTGTTGATCTTCATGACGAATGCCCAGAAGCCTTTTATGTTTACAGCCGGCGGATTTATGGATTTATCGCTGCCCAGCTTCTCGGGTATATTAAGTAAATCTTATTCGTTCATAGCTGTGCTCGGCCAGTTCTACGGGAAGTAAAGTCCCCGACGACGAACTCTTTATTTTTTTAAGTTTCTTCAATGTTAACAGTCTGCTGTTTAACAGCCACACCGCAATACATTTGAAATCGCTAACAGAATCCTGTTAACAGTATTGGGTTCGAATTTACAGTGGCTCCTCTGTTAGCAACAGCTTTCGTGTAGCTTAACATTCAACTGGAAGCGCGCACAGGCGAGCGAGGAAATCAAAACAGAAAAAAAAAGTTTAGTTTAGTTGAATTTACACTGGCAAACGACGTGGTGGATTCGTCGGGAATAATTTTGAAAAACGAAAAATAAGCATAAGAGAGTTTTGTGGTGCCAAGAGGTCGTCGGTTCTGAACGTCAACTGGGAAATAATTTACATAGTGTAATGCGAAAATGATTTCAAGTGAATGCTGACAACGAATTATGATAAAGCCTGTGAAGTTTCTAAAAACTGATCCCTAGCCGAGTGGGCGTTACTTGAAGGCCGAACTTAATGGCCACGCTGGTGGCTGGTGAGTCGCGAGTTCGAAATCTTCGGTAAATCATTTTGCAGAGAGCCTTGGTGAATCGAATCAGCCGCCGTGAGTATATTTCAATTATCGTTAACCCAAATTCAGATCCCATCTAAATTATTGCGGCTCCCCAAAATTTCGAGACTCAAGCAACGAACTTCATGTACCACAAGTCGATTGACAAAATTTTAATGCCGGCACTTTAAATTCAATGCTACACACCAAAACCTGTTTCCGAACTCAAAGTATTTGCAATACCCGATCGCCTGGTAAATAAAGGTATCATTGCCAGCCAAACAGAGGGATTCCGGGAACTCCCTCAAACCTAATGGGAATTTCTTGGGAGAGTTTAAGCTCAGGAAAGCTTAATTAAGAGAAGAGAGAATGGGGATAAAGTTCTATAATTTTTATAAGAAATATGCAATCGGACTCTCAGAAGAACTGCTTTTTAGTCTTCTTTCCATCTCTCTTCTTTCAAGTTCACTTTATAATCACAGCCACGCTGATCTTCTTTTTCGGTGTCTCTAATCGGTTTTGTTTTGCTAGCTTCTTTCTATTCTTTGTCTGTGAGGAAGACAGAAGGAATTTTTGGGCTCTCAATCACTTTGGCTAATTACTCTTCGGCGTTCATTAAACTGTTTGTAAAATCAATTATAAAGACATCAACAGTCCAATAGCCAAACTTCATCGCACACCAGCCCCGAGGGTATTTGGCGGTCAATTGAAACGTGGGGAACCCCTGCCGCCCCCGCAAAACCCCAAACTGACCGCAGTCTGCTCTCAAATCACTTGAGCATTTGGCTGACCGCCCCGATCGACATTCGCAGCAACTGTTTCTTGATGTTGCCATTCATTTCGAATTATGGGTTTGTTTTTAATCGTGTTCATTGTTGTCGATCGCCAATCAATTAGCACTTCGTGGCTGTTGTTTGGACAAGCACCCAATGCCCCCGAAGAAAGGATTTTTTGTCTCGCCGCCTCTAATATTCCAATGCGTCAACCAACTGCGCTTTTTTATCAGTTCATTCCAGTTTGCCTGACTGGACGGGAACTGTCCATTCAGTTCGGTTGAGGCCTCTGCGCGTGGCGGACGTGTCGCGCGGTAAACTCGAAGCCCCTCCACCCTTTCGGTAATTAAAAGTCCACATTTTTTGCTTAACTAAAATCATCATAACCGGTCCGGCGAAACGTCACAACGTGAGTTCGTGTTTCTCGGTGATTACCAACACCCACTTTCATACCTGGGAATTCCCACAGCGAGTTACAGACTTCGAGAGCAGTCTATGAAGCCTTTGGATAATGTGGCGCTAAAAGTGGAGTTTCTGACTGACTCATTTTGCTTTTGTTAGATGTTTGGTGGTGCTGAAAAATGTGTTCCACTGCCTTGAAAATTTAGAAACCGATATAACCTCGAAAGCCGTCGGTCTTCTCCAGTCAATTTGCATAAATAACTGATAATTTTTTGCCAACCAGCAATCATAAACAATTAACTTCAACTGTTTTATGGGTTTCTGCTTGCGGTTAAGTGATTTCTATACTTTGTACCCTCGCATTTTGTGACACTGTTGAACGGCCTATAAAAATACTAGAAACAAACAAAAGAGACTCCCCATTCAAGTCTTGTTAAAATTCACTAAAAGTCGGGCTTTCAAAGGGATGAGAACAATTTCTCTATCACCCGCAGACCCTTTTCCAAGTTCTTGGGAGCACAGATAAGCAGTGAGTCGGGTTCTCAAGAATTCTCTATCTTCGAATAAGAAATTCATAGAAATCTCTAGGCCCAAATGAAGCTCCTCTCTTTTGGGGTTCATTTCGGTTTATTTAAACAGGTTTCACTGTCTAAGACGCCGCTCAAATTTTCTGGTTAAAAAAAAAAGAAATACAATTTAAATTCTTTGCTTGTATTTTGTGGTTATTTCTTGGGATAATGGTTTCAAGATTTCCCGATTTTCCTCTGCTATAATTCACTTGCCGCCAGGTGCAGTCTGGGGCCAATTAATAAGAACCCCCGGCCAACTGTTGGCAGGCCATTTTTTGGATATCAGACGGTCATTTCTATATTTTTTTGTTGGCTTTCGCCTTCAAAAAGAACAAAAATTCCCCGATGTTTACCGTTTGCACATTTGGCCATCGATGGTGGAAACAGTTTTATATTGTTTATTATTTGCTTTGAGCTTTGTTTATTTTCACTTTTGCCAATTCAATTCCCCCAACTCCTTCATAGACCGCAGAGAGAGAGAGGAGCGCCTTTTTATTATTAAACACTTGGATTCCATGACGTTTGGACTTTCAAATATATTACCATGCAATTAAATTGCATTCAATTTGTTTTTCCATATCAGCGAATGTTTTTTTGCGTTTCCACAATTCCACTCCCCAAGGGCGTGTGGCCGGGGGACGCCCACGTGTTGCATGCAACAAGTGCATTTAACTGATAGCAGTTAATGTAATTAAACCTTCATTAGGATAATGCATGCGACCAGCGGCCTAATCTAATAATATATGAGATGGTAATGCGCAAATGTTTGCCTACAAAATTGAATATAAAATATTTGCTTTATCCTTTGGCTGAGGGACTTATCCTCCCCCCAGGCACGTGCAGGCTTGGCTACTGTTTGTTGAGAGGGGGGCGGGATCGAGGGGCGTTGTTTAGAATATCGCGTATGTTTTTTGAGAATTTTCACACGGAACGCCCACATAAATGCCGAGGCCGTGCGGCATAAATCGCGAACCGTCAATGGGGTGAATTTAGGCTGAAAATGATGATGTTGAAATTGAAAATATTTAGAGAACTGCGGCCACACCGAGTGGCCTGGCCCTCCTTCACTCGCTGGATCTGCTGGCTTATCTTTTTCACCACCTTGCCAACCAATCGCCCCTTAAACTCATCGTCTTCGCCGACGTCGTTGGTTGGGTTGTCTGATTGTGGTGAGTTTTTGGAGTCGCGGCGTCAGTGGCGTCGATTAGTTTATTTCGGCTTCTGATATGAGCGACCGCATTGATAAATTTCCGGACGGGCGCGGTAAACGCGCGGCTATGAAATTGGAATAAACAAAATTTAATTGTGGTTAAAAATATTTGTTCAGTGCGTGAAAATCCCCAGCCCGAGGCGCACACTTGAAAACCCATCAACGCGAGTGGGGAAATACTAATTTAGAATTTCAATAAAAATTAAATATAATTTATGTGAGTCTTTAATTATCATTTTACAATTCCGCGATAGTCGTTCGAACATTCAGCCTATTAATTCGCTGTCTGTTTTTTCTATTTTAATATCACGAGGGCGTTCAGAATCCCAACGACACTTTCGGGCTATGTGAGTGTCATATAAATTAAGTATACGCTGCGTGCAGCGTTTCTTATTATTATCAGCGACATTCAAATAAATAGAAATGAAATTCCCACTCAACAACAAAACCCTTTTGTTGATATAAAGTCTGGTTTCAAATTCCTATGACAGCCATAATCGCGCAGTTGCAAATTTGAGACAAACAGCTGTCGGTTTGGCGATGAATCAGTCCTGTGATTTCAATTAGTCAGGCGCTCTCTGTTATCAATTAAAGCGGAAATAATGATACCCGTTGGTTAGGATTTGGTCGACTTTATTTTGAAACAATTCCCAATAAAACATTTTCGAAATAAATTCATTTTTCGCACGCACAAAGAATTCGAATTTAATTGATTCGCTCTGTGGAAATCCGTCAACGATTATTACCATTTTCTGGGAAGTACTAAACGCCCCTTGTGTGCTGGCTTCCCTTGCTTACTTTGCACTCCGACAGCGACAATTTTATCTTATCAGAAATTATAAGACATTTGTCGTGATGAAAATAATAAGAGCGATTTGTTCGTTCGGCCTCTCGGGGGCGGCAAATCCACGAGAGTTAAGTTTTAAATCTTTACATATCCGCTTTGAAATTACCCGCACTAAAATCTGCATTATATTGATCAGAAAGGCAATCAATTTAAGTTCCTATAAACAGACTAGAACCGGCAAGAAAACCTCGAAATTGAAACAGCTGTTGGCGGCGTTGCATGCAATAAACAAAAAGCAAAAAAAAACGGCTGATGTGCAAATCTGTTTCTATTTATTGATTCAATAGTCGGGCCGAAAGTGGTGTCGATTCTGCCCAGAACTTTTGAGTATTTAAGATTCTAAATTTTGCCCAATGAATAATTTAAATTCCAAACACTTTTTGGGTGGGCCAGAAATTTCTGCTAATTGAGATAAATTAAAACTGCTTAAGCCATTTCACGAACTGTCTGTTTACCAAGGGGATCCCATAAATTTCAATACAATTCGAAGGCTCTTCGCCCCCACAAAAGATCCCCATTTCTCCTCTTGAAAAACCAGCAAACGCTCACCACTCCCATAAATTTTCTTCGGCCAACATCAGCACAGCCACAAAACACACAAGACTACACAGATCCCAAGGATCTAGACTCTCGCCCGAGCCCTCGCAGGGAGCCACATCCATGCAAGTGCCGCAATCGTCGTATTTGGGCGCCTTGCTGAACTTTTGCACACCGAAGTCAGGAGACCAAAGACAACAGCCCAGGATGATATTGCCTTCATCTGGTTAACGAATATATGATATGATGGTCATGAAGGTTTCTGCAAGCGAATACCTATGAAATAATAATCTGGTGCACATTCCTTTAGGTGTCTGGGTACCGTGGTGCCATTTTCTAGCAAGGTTTCGTTGTCGTCGCATTGGTAACCCTCGTCATAGACTTTACAATTCGCGTTGACTGCGGCACAGTCCAGACATTTAAGGAGATAGGATCCCACGTCGAGAGCGAAGAGACCAACCAGCAACAAGATCGCGAAACGGGTCTCATTCATTTTAGACAAGGATTACATTTTGTGTGGGAAGTTTACAAAAAAAAAGAGCTAAAAAAACACTGACAATAAATTATAATAAAACTTGATGAGTGGAAGGGGACGATGAACTGCGGCAAAGGTTCTGGCAAGAAAGGAATCTATTTAAAGACTGCGTAAAAATGAGGATTATTGGATCATTGAGGATCATCACCCATGCAAAAAAGAAGAATTTATCTTCTTCTTTCATTAAGCTAAAGAAATTAAGGAAGCCTTTAGATTGAGGAAGATAATCCAAGGCCATAAAAAAGCTATTTACCTGGCGAGTTTCCTTGAACGGTTGAGTGCCTCCCCGGAAATAAAAAGAACCAAATTCCTTGAATAAAATGAATGACATAAAATAGTCTTTCCTTCAAAAGAGTCTACTTAACTTCAAGGAATAAGGAAGCCATTGATCTTATTAGGCTCATAACCATCTAAGTAATCACGAAATTACAGACGCCGTGCGTCATTGGATATCTGGGGGAGAGGAAGCGAATTTTGCTTGTCCAACTGCTCATTTGGTTTGTCGTTTGGTTTCATATGAATTGATATTGGCTAATTAGTATGACGACAGCCTGTTGCTGGAAGGTGGAGCGGGGGGCAGCGGCTTAAATTACCCATCCAATGCGTGGTCCCTAATGTCCATCTGGTTGGGGGCGGCAGACAGGCAGGCAAACAGATGACATCGATATTATTGACGGCCAAACAGCTTAGTATCAATTTAACATGAATTTATAAATGCTTAGCAGGGCCGTTTATTTATCTATTCCCCAATGATTAATGCGCCTCCCCCAACGATAACAGGGCGCCCGAGAACCCAACGGCGCTGACATTTAAAGGTCCAGGCTCCTGTTTCACTAATGGCAGTTGGCCCCGTTGGCGTGTTTTGTTGGCATTATCAACGCTCCTTGGCAAGGACACACACGAAGCGAGGGGCCACTAATTGAGTAGTTGTACCCCCGGGGCTAAGCCCCGTAGACCTGTTGAATTGTCGGGTGCCCGATGATTCAATACTTTCTGGCTGGGTGCGCTGTGGGCAGTAAATTCCCATAATAATCTACATTTCCTTTCAGTTTCATTGCAGGACTTCGGGCAAAATGCAGCGCGTGGAGTTGCTCTCCTTTTGGGCCTCGCTCATAGGCTTTGTGTGCCTGGTTGGCTTCCGTTTAATGCCCAACACGTCCTTCGGAGTCCATGCTCTGTCCGAGGAAGCTTACTACCATCAACGCGATGGCATCCACACGCCCTGCACTTTTCTGGACACAGTCAATGTGACCGACGACCTGAGATTCCCTAATGGCAGTTACCTGCACGACGGCGTCATCATCCCGCGCCATTTGGTGGGCACCTACGATTACATTTACAGGGATCTGGTGGAGCGTATCGAGGTGGCGCCGCACATGCGTGGGTGCATCTGCAAGCTGAAGACTTGCCTCAATATTTGCTGCCCGTGGGGCACAGTCTATGACAGCGTGAATGCCACCTGCCGAAATGGCACGGATCACCAGTGGCCGGAGCCCGTTTTGAATGTCACCTTTGCCAACAACTCAGTGCAATCGGTGAATATATTCGAGCAGTTTGTGGTGCAGCATTTCCGGCCCTGCACTGAGATGTTCTCCCTGCAACCGGAACTTAATGGCTACGACTCGTGGATACTCTTCGAGGTATGACAAGGATTTGAATCGCTAGATTCTCTAATATTTTTTGTGGTCTTTAGAATGGAACCATGCTGAGGGAGGACGACCAGAAATACATAAGGAAAAATGAGTTCTGCTTGGTGCCCACTTCCGTCAACAGCACCGATGTTTTCTACAGCATCAATCCGGCCAATTGCAATATGGCCACTGAGTTCGGCACGGTGAAGATCATAAATGCCTACAGTGAGTGATTCTCGGGATGGAGTGTTTATAAATCTAACGGTTTATTGTTTCAGCCATGCTGTTTTCGATTCCTTTCATGCTGCTCACGATTGCCGTTTACCTGTTGATCCCCGAGCTGCGCAATCAGCACGGCAAAAGTTTGGTTTGCTATTTGCTTGGCCTGGCAGTGGGCTACTCGATGCTGTCCTGCGTGCTGCTGATCAAGGAACTCAATCCAGATGGTCTCTCCTGCAAAGTTTTTGGTATGAAGAACCTTCCCAGTTCCTTTGATTTTTCATATTTTGATAAGAGATCTTTCTTTCCAGGCTACACGGCTTATTTCTTTTTCATGTCGGCCTTCTTCTGGCTGAACGTGATCAGCTTTGATCTGTGGCACAATTTCCGTGGCACGCGCGGCATCAATCGCTTCCAGGAGAAAAAGAGATTCTTGTTTTATTCCCTGTATTCCTGGGGCTTGGCTTTCGTGTTTCTGCTGTTCACTTGGTATGCCCAAGAGCAAACGAATTGGCCCTCCGAACTCAAGCCAGGCATAGGCGACGGCACCTACTGCTGGCTGGACAGTAAGTCGAATCCTTAGAAACTCCAGTTGATGAACTAATCCGAGTGTTCTTTCCAGTGCGCAATTGGTCGGCCATGATTTATTTCTTTGGGCCGATTCTGGTGATCATTGTGGCCAACACGGTGATGTTTGTGATGACCGCTCTGAAGATCCACTCAGTGCAGCGCGACATGGCCAGGATCATAGCCCGAGAGGATAGCACACGCAATCTGCGCACAGAGAAGGACAAGTAAGTCAACCAATCCAGCCACCCAAAGAATCCTTACAATCCCCCAGACTCTCGCTCAGGTTCGGTCTCTTCCTGCGCCTGTTTCTCATCATGGGAGTGACTTGGTCCTCGGAGATTGTCTCGTATTTCGTGGGCAGCAACTCCAATTTCTCAAAGGTCTTCTACTTATCCGATCTGTGCAATGCCATGCAAGGATTCTTGATCTTCATGCTGTTTGTTCTAAAGAAGAAAGTCAAGCATTTGATAACCAACAGGTAAGTCGATCGATGAGATCATTTAAAACCAAACTGTCTACTTTTCCCAGCATCACAAATCTTTAAATACCACAATCCAAGTTTCGTGATCCGTTCACTTTTTTGTGTACATTTGCGGTCTTGATTTTCTCATTTTTAACGTTTTGTGTTCTGTGTGCATTCGCCGTCTTCCCCAACTCCCCCCACCCCCTCCGTCCCATGCAGAACTGTGCGCGTGCGCAGCCTGCGCCAGACCGAGAGCGTCACCTTGGCAGCCACCAGTAATACGATGCGGCAGAGGTTTATGGATGCCTCGCAGCATATTCGAAAATTGGTGGTCATACGAAATGCGTTTTCGAATTCGAGTGCCGTGCACTCGCACACTGTCTAGGGAGTCGTCGGCAAGTAAGGCCAGGGTCCTCAAACTCTTCTTCTTCCACTTTGAGTGTTGTGAAACGTGATTTTCTGGCGCGTTGATTGTTTTGAATATCGTTTTTTATCTGCAAGAAAGCAATTGCATGCAAAAATTAAAAGCACCTTTGGACTTTCGATTTGCTACGACGATCCAAAAAAGAGAGAAAAAATAAACTGTAACAATTTAAATTCTTCTTTTGTGTTTCGTTATCAGACCGCTTTCAATATCGCTCACTCAAAGCAACAACCCCAACAACAATAAGCAGCTCAATTCTAATCAAAACCAAACCAAACTATAAATATACCGACCTACTCATATATTTGTGTATATATGGCAATGCAAAAATATAACGATACCAAACGAACCGAGGCCCGATCTAGGCATGCAACACCCACTCATCCAATAACAAAGAAATCTACTGTGATTTACTAAACTAAAAAACAAACTAAACAGCCGAAATGCAAATACGTAAATCCGTCCAGTTCTCTATAAAACCATAACCGTCTTCACATTACCTGATCTATAACTTTAAGTACCTCCTACCTCTTTTCTGAAATCTGAAAAAATTTAAACGTATGTACCTATTTACCATATCCTTGGACACAAAACAAACAAAAATCTTTAAACACGAAAAATCAAAGGCTTGCGAAGCAAAAACCGCCCGGTTCGAGCCAAACGAATTCTACAAACTCCACGAATTCGGATATGAGTCCGGGAAAATATAAACTGACAGCTGCTCAAAACGGCACTCGACCGAAGGTCAGTCTCTAAACCAAAATCTAACTCTGAGTATTCAACAGTCCAAGGTCAATTATGTAAGTTCCCACAATTCTTCCCACTGCGAGTAACTAACCAAGAAAAAAGAAAATTTACCCTTACCACTTACCCAAATTTTTATCTAACCAAAACTACTCACTAAAACTTTATCGGCATATCGGTAAATATGGAAATGCTAAGTAGATTAGTTACCAATTCTCGATCTGATTGTGCAATAAATGAAATCAATGCATGACTAGCTTAATTGGCTCCCCCCCATCACCCATCCTAGCCATTTTCATCGACCTAACCTTTCGCATTTTACTGGTAATTGTTCAGTTATCTTTGTCTGCATGTTTGTGTGTGTTTATCAATTAATTGCCACAATGTGTCGCACTAATCTGAATATACTCGAATCCCGTTTAGATGCGCAAGTTCCCATACACGCAGCAATCAGCGACAGAGCCAGTACTCCACGAAGACCACGTCGAGCAGTGTGGCCAATCTGACGTTGCAGGAGAAGAACTCGGTGGAGAAGCCGTTAATCGTGGCCCCTGGAGATCAGCAGCGGACCACCAGCTTCCGCTGAAAGGGGGTCCAAAATGAAGCCAAACTAAGCATCGAATAGTCATGAACTCTTGTCTCGGTTGGATCAATTCTATAGGCCATATATCAGCTATATAAAGTCTCGCTGTATTCGTAGACTACGAAAAGACATATTTGTTTATTTAATGTAGAGAAGTATTGATTGTTTGAGTGTCGCTGTGTAATCTTTTGTGATGGTTCAGTATGAATCTATTTATATAATATCATAAATTGTTTTCTTGTCCTTGGATGCCAGGATATCATCGCCCACACCGCATACCCCCATGAACGCGCCATATCTAGAGCCTTGTAAGAGATTTTATGTATTTTTAAGTCCGTGTGTTTTTTTTATTGAATTTACTACGAATTCAAATACATGAATATATGATAATTTAATTAGTTTTATTTTTGAAGCAAGAAAATCGAAACCGGGCAAACGTGAGTGCGCGAGTGGTTGGTGACATGGCTTAACGGTTTCGGAACTCTTTTGTTGCCCGGTTGTTGTCTTGACTACGGAAACAATGGTACTTATTGAACTTTTCACACATTTCAAGCAGGTAAGAAACAAGAAAACCTAATTAATTAGCAATAAGCTTAGATTTACGTAAAACCAGAAGCCAAACTACATGAAATACTAAAATCTTAAAAAAAAAACTGCCTTTGCACTGTTGACGCGAATGCCTGCTGGTTGGTGCAATGGCTAAGCAGCCTCGAAAATCATTTGCCCGCTGGGTAGTTGTCTTGGCTCTTAGTTCACTTGTTCTTGTCTCGACTATTGATGAATGGGTTTTTGTCTCGGCTTCTGTTAAACTAAATTTGCAAATTTCTCCGGATTATGTTAACAAAATCAAATGTTAACCCGAAGTTAACAGCGTTCAGCGTAACAGAATTCGCAGCGCCGCGTCAACAGCGTGGAGACGAATTTTGGCTAGCGATCAATTTTTTGCTTGCAGTTTTTCTGCTTGTGAATTGATTGATTTTGGATTGTTTTGTACAGTGATTAAAAAACTTTATTTGGTTATTATTTTCAATACGTTTTAAACATTACAAATATGGCGGTTTGTTGTTGTTTTTTTAAGGGTTAAAACGGTGACTACAACTACCAAGAATAATACACGAGAATAAATTGTAACATTGAATTATGCGAGGGGAAAACTGGAAGGAAAAGGATTTGCTAAGGGCATTATGTTCATAATTATGTGGGAGGTTCTAGAAGTCATCCGAATGTGCAATGTTTCGTTTGCTTTTCCTTAACTCACAACGTAATCGTTGGCCATACGAATCCCTTCGTATGCACGCTAGTTGTCGTCGATGAATGTTTCCTTCAGCGGCCGAATCGATGCGATGATGGTCGAAGGTGGGGGTTGGGTCTTGGGGGAGGGGGTGGTGTAGGGCTAAAGGCGTGTTATGTCACTCGAAGGACTCGCTATTTCACTTCTCTAGTGATGAAATTTCCAGTGATGATTCTCCTTTCGGCGTGCGCTTCAACTTTCTCCCGACCAGTCGTCTCGGTTCCTTTCTAAATTTTCGGTGTGGCCTCGCGACTCCTTACAGCAGATAGCATTTTCGCCGCCAACAGGAGCAAGTGCAGTGCACGTGCCGATAATAACGGCACAAGCACTTCAGATACTTGTAGCCAGCACAGCAATGATGCGAGTGGTAATGGCTGTGCGAGTAGCAGGATGTGTCGTGGAGACAATACGAGTAGCAGCCGCAGTCGCACATCTTGACCAGGCTGGATTTGAGGACTCGACTGGAAGAAGAAACCTTTGGTTTGTTGTTATTTTTGGGGGAAAGCGTGCTTCGTCTTTGCTGCTTGTGGACCAACTGATTTGTGGAATTGGCTGCGGTTCTATCAGCTTAGGTTAGGTTAGTTTATTGTCCTCGAATTGTGTTGGGGTTGCTAAGGACGCTTCTGTTTGATCGATGGAACAGATTTGCGTAGTCGTTCAGTTGCTGGTACCATCCAACCGAATATGGGTGAGCCTAGTCTTCATTACCATTTGCAGTATAACATTCGTGTGTGCAAATTATGTCAAATTGATTTCAACGATATTTTATTTTGATTTCCGTTCAGGTTCTTAGATTTGTGGTTTCCTTTTGTTATCAGGGCTGCAAAAATACCCAAAGAGTCAAACTTTCTTTAGAGCGGATAGAAGAGCTCTTCGTTTCTGTATGGAAATGATTAAGTTCTTTGCTTTCTTCGGTTCTAAAAAGGCTTTAAAAATGAGCCTAGGATTATCTTCCTTAAGTTTTAGTAATACAAAAATCTTGTGATTTATCGGGTGTTTAATTTTTAATTCTACTTTTAATTTTAGGGTAACATTTGGAAATATTAAGAGCCACTTCCGACTTATGACACTTCTTCCAACTGATTTCAGGGTCTTATTGGCTAGAACCCCAGCCTCGCTTAAAACAGAGAGACTTACAGGCTTGAAGAATGATTCGAGGAATTCTTACAATCTATCTGAAAAGATCAGCAGGACAAAAGCTTCCTCCCTGAGAATAGAGGAAGCTAGATAGAAACCACAATTCGTCCAACTCAACTAACCAGAAGGAACCCAAGCTTTCGAACTCCATAACCATATCTTAAAAACCTAAGCTACTCAGCTGATAGAACCTTCGTATAGTATGATATATAATCAATGACTTTAAGTCCAGACACCAACGAGATTATTTCTCCTAGGGACCTACAAATAGTACCTAAAAAAAGGCAACCAATTAAGGAACCAAATCTCATCTTTACTTTATTATAAGCGAACCCAATTCAGACCCTCAACTAGTCCTGAATTTGGGATCCCTAAGTTCCCAAATCCCTCCTTTAACTTCCATCAGATTCAGACCTTCAATTAGTCCTGAGTTTGGGATCCCTAAGTTCCCTAAACTCACCTCTAATTCCCATCAGATTCCCATCTCTTTAATCTCTCTTTTATGTTGACTCTTTCTCGGTACCTCATTGATTGTTCGCCAGCCCTGATTATCCAGAGCCGAAAACTGATATTCATGTATTAACCAGCTAATAAATCCAATTCCTGCGGCTTGTCGGTACTTGTCGCCGCCA
>JBAMCP010001710.1:0-18740 GCA_037075105.1 Lissocephala sabroskyi
CCCCCTCAGCTCTGACGTGTGAAATTTTAATGAACCGACCCCGCTAACGAGGCGGTGGGTGGGTGTGGGCCGCTCCACTTTCCGTCTAGTTCGTCGGGGTCAAAGGAAAGTGAAGAGAAAACAAATCCAGTCAAGGCAAAATTCCAACTGGGACACCCACAACAGAGGCGACGACGGCACAACAAATTTTGGAGCCTACAAAACACAGAAAAAAAACCCATAATAGGTGTCCATAAAATATGAGAATTCGGGTCGGTCCACAAAGTAGAGGGCAAATTTCCAATTGGCAGGGAAACTGCACCCCACAAAAAGGAGATCTGACAAAGGCTAAAACATCCTTTCAATGGCTGAAAGGACAAAGATTTCGCAGTTGACAGGCAAAGAAATTTGAGGTTCTAGAGAAAAAAAGAAAGAGGAACGGATCAAATGAAATGAGGTCGAATGTGTCAAGATATTGAAAATGAAGAGTGATATAAAAAAGGACTGAAAGAAATCCTGGCAAAAAAGATATTGGAAATGAGGAGTGATTTAAAAAAGCACTAAAGAATTCAGTTCTTGGCAAGGAATGAAATTGGAAACAAACACTGAAAGTATAAGGATTAAAGACCGGATTGGTGGTATCTTCGAGGCTGGCTAGGATTGCCAATTAAGGAGCTTTTCTTCCTTTTGGAAACACTCCACGATATCTAGTCTAGCCTTGGATTAAAGACCGGACGGAGGCTTTAGGGGACTAGCAAGGCTTATCAGTTAAGAAATACTATTGTCCAGCTTTTTATACCCTTTACCTAAAGGTACAAGGGTATAATGTGTTGTGACAGTGAAAGACGGACTGGCGGACCGACTGGCGGACGGAACTATTGGGGGTGGACGGACTCACCTGTGGACAGATCTACGCAGCGGGATGGTTTTCAAATCCGGCAAAAAGTATAAAAGTGCGAGTGCCAGGGGCTTGGGCCCTTCAGTCGATCGCGATCTGTCGAAGCAGTAAGTTGTGCGCGTCTGCCTCCCTCTCTTCGCCTCTCCCACCCAACTTCCATCCCACTCTCCGCTCCCACCTGCTCACCTCTCCCACTCATCTCTCCCCCTCTCCCCTCTCTCCACTCTCCTCTCGCACTCTCCTCTCCCACTCTCCTCTTCCACTCAACTCTCCCGCTCAACTCTCCCGCTCACCTCCCCTCTCCCAGAAAGCCCTCTCTCTACACTCCGCCGCGTAAAGTGTGACAGGGCCGCGTCCGCGAGTCTGTACTACGAAGGTACAGGGTATACCACAGTCGGGCTGGCTCGATTGTAACTTCCTTACTTGTTTTTTAAGCTTCCTTTTGGGTTCATTGAAGAATTCATTATTCCCACACATAATTTTATGAAATTTATTAGCTTGCCTTAGTTCGATCTTCGTTCTTTAATTAGTTTATTGAAACCTGGTTCAAAAATTAATAAAGAAAGATTTCAAGGTGATGGTGATTGGTGGACGATTAAGATGAACATAAAATTCATGATCCGTAAATTTTTAAAGTCCTTCTTGGGTTCATTGAAGAATTTATTATTCCCTTACTTCTCTGCTTTCTTTGATTAGTTTATTGAAACCTGGTTTTAAAAATTATTAATTAAAGATTTAAAGGTGACGGCTTTTAAATCGGAAGTCGTAAGCTGCTTCGTATTTTCAGATCCGCTTTTGTCAATACTTTCCAGCACCTTGGCCCGTAGATCTTCATCAAACACTTTGCACCTTCTGCCTGCGCGACCCTCCCGTATTTTCTTAGCCTCGTGCTGGTTTTTTCTTAATGAACGAAATTGTGTCGACAAAGTTTTGCGTTCTGGCAAATTTCGATGGCATGTAGCGTCGTTCTTCGTGGTGTTGTGTGTGGCGTGTGTGTGGGCCAAGTTGGGCGTGAGTCTGTAGTTTGGGGCAAATGAGAAGTCGACAAGTTTAGAGTGCGAAGACAGGGCCATGGCATCCGATGGTCTACGCCAGCGAATGGGTTAATAGGGATGAACGCAAAGTTTTCGAATGCAAAGCGAAATTCTCGTGTAGGTCGTGATTTCTCCTTCGCAAAGTTCTCAAGCAATGAAATTTTACCTGCAGGGTTTCTTCTGATCCTCACTTGTTAGGCACTCGATTGTTTGATATGTTAAAGTTCTCAAGTTTGCAAATCGGTTAAATTGCGCAAGGGGGACCTAAAAACTTATTAAAGAATCCTTGCTTAAAGTATTTTTGGCAACAACGTGAGTGTTTCTTGGGCAAACTCGTGAGTTGTTTTGGGCACATCACGCACTCATCCTTGGCGGCAACCTAAGCAGCCTGACAATTGGGTTAGGCGGGATAAATGGTTAAATTTTCCGGTTGGTTGGGGTTGGCGGAATTCCCGCACAATGCCAGCGATGAAAACAAAGAAAAACCGATGCCAAAAGTAAGATAAGAAGCAACAAGGAAACCAAACCAAAGTTCAAAAGGAAGTGAGGGTTCGCCCAGCCCACATTCTCTGTATCTGTATCTATTCTTTTGGTTGCCCCCCTCCGAAATCCAAGGACATGGCGAAGTTGAATGTATTCGAGAAAGCGAAAGTGACAATAGACCGGCAAATGGGTGATAGAAGGCGAGGTAAACAATTTTTAATTAAGCACCGAGTAAATAAAACAAAAGCACCCAGTAAATTAAAATTTGTCCAAACGTCAAAAAAGTCAGCAAACGCGTTATAATACACAGAAATGCCAGCAATGCGAAAGAATGAAGATGGAGAAAATGAACTACGCACGGCCAACACCGCAAGTGTCCTTGTATTTAATCAACTTTAAGACAAATGCACTCAAAGGCCACACACGCACACACATGCACAGTGGACTAATTCAAGTGGCCACTACATTGAAACCGGGTTCTGCTTGTCCCCAGAAAGTGCCTCAAATTTAACATAATAAACCTAATCACAATCCAGATGACCGTACGACCCTCGGCCTAGGACATCCGGCTGTCCTTGTTGTCGCTCTTGTTGCCGTGTTGTTGTTGTCTTTGGTGGCATTGTGATTGCCTCGTTCCGTCACATATCTGCTACTAAGCCACCCGTTCAACATGCTCAGCCTTTTGGCTTAAGTGCCAAAGCCAACAGCCAACAACAGCAACGAAGCCAACGGCAGCGCACCATCAACGGTCCCCCAAAAAATTTCTAAGTGCAAGTGGCCCAGCAAAAGGGCTGGGCCGGTTTGCCCGGCCTGCCGGATCAGAGGCGACCAAATCCACTTGTAGTTTTATGGGTTAAATTTTATTTTCCTTTTCACAGAAAGGGGCAGGGTAGGGGTTAGGCGAGTGGGGCTGGTCAGTGCGGCAAGTGAGTGCTTTCACTTATTTGCCAACGAAGTATTCTAGTATTTTGCAGTTAGCAAGTCGGCCTGGCTGGGCCCGTATGGAAAGTATGACAGGACGAGCCCAACTACTTTAACTTAAATCATCCAGCAGTCAACAATAACAAGCCAAAGAGACAAGAGGCAGGCAGAGTTACCACCAAGCAACAAACGCAGCGATAGTCTAGGACCCAGGACCTCATAAACCAGGCAGCCATTACGACGACGCCGACGACGACAACAACACGAAACACTTTTTGGCACTTGGCAGACGACGACGATGACGACGACGACGACGACGATGATGACGATGACGACGATGACAACAATGGGAACAAAAGGACTCTGGCCACTCCAAGCAGAGACGAGAGCGAGCGAGAGAGCGCAAAAAAGGATAAAGCCCGGCCCGGCCAGGGTTGCCTGGGCTGCTGCTGCTGCCTGACTGCGAAAAGACATTTGAGTGTCACTTGTGCAGCAGTTTTGAATATTTTCTGAATAGTAAATTACGATCACGACGACGACAACAACGACGGTGCCACCGTTGCTGTTGCTGTTGCCGTTGCTCTTGCCGCCGGTGACTATGACGGTGATGAGCCACAACAGCAGCAGCAGCAGTAGCGGCAACAAAAGTGGCATCAACAATGCCAAACAAGCCGACCGAAGAACGGAAGGAGGGGTTACAAGCATATTCATTTCATATAACTTCATTCTGGTTATCCAGCTCGCCTCGCCTCGCTTCATCTTCGCCTCATTCACCTCTTTTTGCTGTTCATTTGTATGCCCCCCATTGAGCCGTGTAAGTGTGCGTGCGCTTGTGTGTGTGTGTGTAAAGGTTATGGAATGATTTAAATTCCAAGGAAAAGTTTATTGCGAAAAGAAAACTTTAAAGAAAGCAAGAGAATCCGCCATCGGTACAGTCTCAGTCTGATTCTTAAATTGCGATTACAGTTTTGATTGATAACACGATTATTTGTGTAGATTTTGTGAATCCCAAGCAGATTTTTAGCCGATTAGGATAGGATTGGATTAAGATTCTAGAATATCTTGGGATGCACTCATCCGCTTCAGGATACACCAAAGTTCCTATCAAAAATCACTGAAAATTGCTACCAAATTTCCTAGCAGCCCAATAACCCAACACAATTAGTATGCTTTCAACTCTTTGGCCGACACTTCCCCCCATCGGTTGGGCTTCCTCTCGAAGAGATTTCACACAACAACACCCCAGAATACTCCCACAATCAAGTCCCCAGGGCGATGCGTTGTCTATGCACAGAAAGGCCAAGAGCATAGCATTCAGTGCCTTCATTATGGCCCGAGTCATGGGATTAAGCTAAATCTTACTAATTGCAAGAGCTGCAGGGTCACCAACGGCATCCAATGCAAGGGCAGCAACTTGCTTCGGGGCAGACTGGTGACGCCATCGATAGGTTGCCATTGTTGCTGTTCGTGTCACCCTCATAATTCCCATTGACAGTGGTCAGCATTTGCATCTTCGGGCTGCTGGTGGTTTTTGGTTTACGGAGGAAGGCAAATCAGGCGAGAGACACAAAGTAAAGTTTAATTTCCAGGTTACCCCACTGCCGTTGGTCTATCATTATGACCAACGCTGGGACTGCCATATGCAACTAAATTGGCTCGGTCGAGTTGACAGGTTGGCTGGCATTCATGAATGCCCTGGGTGACTTGGTCCCTGGCTAACATTTACTTGATTTTGCCACAGACAGATATCCATGAAAATATCATTAATGCACTTGCCCAGCAGATAATCAAGCATGATAATATTCAATAAGTAATTGAGTAGTAGTAACTATTTTAAATTGAAAAGAGCATAACTTGGGGGAATAGCACAAAATCACAATTATATTCAAATTCACAGGCTCCAAAAAGGTAATCTGTGGATTTTGTATATTGCGCTGTCGATTGGTCTTTCAGAAACTGGCAGGGCTGTGGAATTGAAAGCGAAAAGCGGTTAGGGATTTTTTCGCAATTTAAATTCTCTATTAATTGATGTTTGCCGTTTGCCGATCTCTTTGAGTTTACAAAGCTTTCCTCTGGGTTCCTTTATATCACTGTGCGCATATCTCCTTCATTTAAAATCCTGTAAATATTGTTCCTCATCTCCTTTTGGCATTGCTTTGTTGGGACTTCATAAATTGGTGGGATTTTCTCTTTGACCTTAGCCGCCTGACTTTGGCTGGTTTCTTTTTGTGCCTTTGATTTTTTCGGTGCTCGTATTTTTTTCCGTGTAATTTCCTTTTGGCTGGTCACTTAGTAGTCCTTTTAGTGGGGAAGCAAAGGATCCCTCGCCATCCCATTTGGCTGCCTTGAGTGGGCAGCAAAAAATGCGAACGCTTGCAATTTTCGACCACTGAGCCGGTCGTCGGTGGGTCAGTAAGTTTCGTGCCATTTATAAAAATATTTAAAATATGCATAAATAAATTCACACACGCACCCACACAACCAACCAACTCTCAAGTAACTCACTTCATACATGACAAAGGAGGTGGCCGTTGAGGTTGGCCAAAGTGGCCGTCCAGCTGTGTTGTTTGTTGGGGGGCGACTGTGTGTGTGTGTGCGTATGGATGATGTTTTACATGAATTTAATTTATTGTTAAATGAATTTGCCACACACCAGTGCACACACACACACGCACCCAACCCCACAAAAGCCCAGCAAACATTTTTTGGGTCGCTTCTGAAGTCGTTTTAGGTTTGCTTGGGAATGCAACGCTATGAAATGCTTGAGCTTTTTGGGATATAGAATTAGAAGTTAATGATGTCGGTAGGGCCTAACCATTAGCATATTTCGATTTGGTCGGCAGTCGATGTTTAGATTCGGCTTCTGAAATCCGAACTTTATGAATTTTTGTTGGCATATTTAATCGTTTTCTTTGAACTTATTGAATCTATTATTTTATATATTTTATTTGGTATGATTAGTCCTTTATAATAAGAGCGTCCAAAAGCCAAATCCTTCGCCTCAGTGCTATTCAGTTTACTGCGTTTTAACAGCCATTCCTTGCAAGTTCCTTGAGACCAAAATTTCAGGCTTATGGACGTTAATAAGATTCCCTTTGCTCTTAGCTCGCTTTAGATGTTGCCAGAGTCTAAATGGTTCTTTTTTTTTAATTTTTAAAATTGATTACTTTTCCTTTGCTTAGGTTCTTTCCTTGGACATTGGAAGGATATTTTGTTAGTTGTAAGTCGATAAGCTCGTAGGCCAAAATGCTGGCACCTAGCGATTTGGTCAGTTGGGTTTTCTTCTCCATTCTCTTGCCAGTTTTCTAGCCAGGGTCTGTGGTATTCGACTGTACGTAGGTGTGCGAGTGTGTGTGGGCAAACGTTTAAAAATCCTGTGTGTTTCTTTAGTGAGCACTTTTTTGCTATGCGTGTGCTGCCTTTTCTGATCGAGTGTGTGTGGTGGTGGCCTTTAATTTAATGACATTTCAGTTGGTCGATTCTACAAAGGCAAAAATAAAATGCAAATTACAAAAAGCAACGACAGCAGCAAGAACCATTCCCGCCGATGCCGCCGACCCTTCCCGCCGGCAACAACGACGCTGGCCAAAATTGACATGACAGCTTGCTGGTGTTGTTGTTGGTGTTGCTGCCGCTGTCGGCCGAGCGCTCTTCATTAAACGCCCAGCAACAACATCAAAAGTAAGCAATTTTTATTGTTGTTGCCGCTGCATAAATAACGATGGCAACTCTGGGTCCACGCATGCAACAGCAACAGGAGCGGCGGCGGCGGCGGAGGCGGCGGTGTCGGCAACAAATGTCACACTTGGCATTCAAAGCACAGAATGAATAACGAAACGGCAACGAAGCAACAACAAATAGAACCGACCAGCCCACGCCCCCATCCCCCACCTACACCATTCTAGAAATTCTGGATTTTGTGTTTTTTCATAAGGGTGACTCCGCGTCCAAAAAAAAAAAAGTATTGCCATTAAATTTGAACTGTGTGGTTTGCGGGTTGGAAACATTTTTTATTTATTTTTTGGCCTGGCCGAACGACAAATCATTTTCAATTTATCCGGATGTGGGAGAAGAATAATGAGAAGATTTACCGGTTAACCCTACAAATTCCATCGGAGGTATATAGACGGTGATGTGGTTATTTAGGTGAAGTTGACACCTTGACACCTTTTGTTCTGAACTTAAGAAATGAACGACAATTTTGGCCACTTAAGGGTTTCATTTATAGAAAACTTTGGTTTGAAATCAATAAAGCCAATTTTAAGGAACAAAACTAAACAAAATTCATAAAAGTACTATGGTAATTTTTCCTAACTAAAGAAGAGAACGGAATTCCAATGATTTCCATCCATTTCCATTTACCATTCCGAAATCCTTAGTGGTGGATCTAGAAATGTGAGGATAAGATGGAATTTGGGGTTGCGTAGCTAAATTCTCATTGAAGCATTAGCAACTTAAAGATTGAATACATACAAGGATCGTTATTTTTTTTTAATAGTCTTTACATCCGAATATCTGAATTAAGGTATTTTTTAATTTATGGCTTATGATTGGGGGTTTTCATTGAAATTTCCTTTAATTCAATCCAATCCATGCGACTTCAAAACGTTACAATTATTTGCTCATATTTAAACATCAAATTTAGATTTGAAGGCGAATTCCATAATATCTAAATAACTACTATATTTATGAACAAAATCAAGTGATTTTTCATGCTCCCACCAAAATTAGTAAACCTTTCTTAAGAAGTTTGCAACTAAAAAAAATCTCACCCCGTTTGTCTTTCTTTTCTCTTTGATTTGCAGATCGACTTTTGGTTTTGAGGTGGTGTAATCCGAACCTGAAGCCCTTCAGATTTGAAAGTTTTCACTAATTACAAGGTAAGTTTTAAAACCCACACTAGGGCAATATTCTTATGTATTAATTAAAGAACCGATATTAATCCTCTTGACGGCACCCGAGGGCTAATTCATTTGCAAACAAAAGAAAATGAAGCACGGCTGTGCCAAGCGAAGGGTCACAAAGCCAGGAACTTTGATTATTTGCGTGTTTTTAGGGGCAACTTGAATGCGCAAATACACCCACCCACACACACACACACGCACACCCGGTTGCACATTCATCAACTCACATCTCTCGTCACCTTTGACCTCGCTTGCTGTTGCTGTTGCTGATGTTGTGTGTGTGTGTCACGTACGCGTGCTTTTTCCACGCACAAACAATTGAAATTGTATTAAATTGAATTTTAATATATGGCCCGAATGCCTGCAACAACAACTACGAATAGCAACTATTACAACAACAACAGCAACAACAACATCGACGACAAGCGTTTTGCAAGAGCACGAAATTTATTTTCCATTCCGTTTCTCTTTTTTCCTCAGGATTCCATTTCAATTTTTTGTCGTTTTACTATTTGGCCTTCTATTCTCGGATTTTATAGTTCTTTACCGCTTGTCCGTTGGTCTGAGTGTCCATCAGTTTTGTGCATTGAATTTAAATTTTTCCAACTTGAATTATTAATAGCATAAACCAATAAAAAAATAGAGAAACAAATTGTGGACTAAACCGAACATTATATTCCCAGCTGCATCCGAGAATGATTTCTTTTAAAATGGCCTCCGCTTCTTTTAGAATAGGAACTCCTTAAAATACTTAAGATGCTTTTAATTTTATAAGAAACGTTTCAGTCACTTGAGTCTGTTGAGAATTAAGTAAACTAAAAATCGTTTACGAGTATCACCCAGAAATCCAATACCATAGAGTCAAAGATTCAGCCGACTTTTCAGTCCCTATAAATTCCTTCTTGCTCTGCTTTGCCATAAATATTTGATACCCTTTGCCCACTTACCCCTAAAGTTGTAGGGTATAAAAGTCTCTTCTAGCCAAGAGTGAGACTTTTGGAATGCTGGTTTGTTGGGGCTAGAAAGATTTTTGGTAAAAGTGCCGCTGCCTTTCGGATTGCATGACAGCGTTTTACCATTTTGTCCCCTGTGCACGTACCTGTGTGTGTGTGTGTGTGAGTTTATGCATTTTTAACCTTCAAATAATCACGCCTCGGGTATGCAGGCCAACAATAACATTTCCCCAAAAGCAGAAACAAATAACAACAGCCGGCATCAATAGAATCCACCATCATCTAACAAAATACTCTCTACCTTACAGCACTGGCCAAGGAAATATAGCACGAACTTAGCGGTTTTGGGTAAGTGTAGAGATTTTACAATATTTTACCGTGAAGCCCAAGGGAGATATTTTTTTGAAGACGATAATTTTGTAGACTGTTGGCATTCATATATTATTTGTATTAAATCTAAGGTTCGATTTGGGAAAAAGAACTTACGAATATCTAAAAATCCTCTTAACAAAGACGAACAGTTGATCGCTAAAGTGGCTGCTGATCCTTTTTAAGAGTCTAGAGAGAGTTTTCTAGATTGCAATCCATAGAGAATATAAATCGACGCCTCAAACTTCTTCCCTTCGTTAAAGATCTTCCAGCTAAAGTTTTCTTATCTTATCCTTGATAGCTTATCTGAAACGTTAACTTTCCTTTCTTCCTTTATATTATTTCAAATTCTCTGTAGTCTTATAGATTTAAGATTTCTCTGTACGGTAATTCCTCCATCGGCGTTGCTATTGCCGAGTGCTTGTTAAATTTGTTGATATTTACTTTTGGGTTCTATTCAAATGCCTTTGAGTGTCGCGTCGTAACATTTTGGCATGCGACTTGGCAGTTTGTTGTTGTTGTTGGTGTTGTTGGTGGCGGTGTTGCAGACACTGGCAAGTTGATTTTGCCTCTTTACCCCTTGGGCGTCCCTTAGCAATCCACGTCGCTTTGCTGACAAGCATCGCGCACAAATTGCAAAAACCGTTGTTTTTCGAAGACAATCCACCGACCCTTACCCCTCCCAGCCTTGTACCTATCCCAGCCGACATACGACGAGTATACGACCCTTTTCGATTCGATACTAATGCATCGGAGGCAGCCAGGCATCCAGCCAGCCAGCCAGGCAGATGCGTAAAGTTGTGTCACTTTGGCAGAGAATCTCGAATTGATTTGGCCGGGAATTTTCACGGGCGGCGGCAGCAACGGACGTTTGCTGGGGCCGCAAAATCATTTGCATAAAATCAAACCGCAGTGAAAATAAACTCAAAAAGCCTAGACGCAAATTTCCACAACCGCAAGAGCCAAAAGTTTTCGCCAACTAGGAAGACGCCGCGCCGCACATTCGGGGCCATTGGCTTGGGCCAAGTTTTATGTGACCTGGGCGTAGACTTAGACTGAAGTTATGAGCGTTACGTGTGGGTCGGTGGTGGTGGTTGGTCAGGACGACCTGAATCAGTCAGACTGCGTCGCGTCGTCTCGGCCGCCCGCTGTCGCAATAGTTTATCGTAGGGTTGTCGTGGGCGGCCAAGTTATCACAACAAATGCAACTCTGCCCGGCATGTCGGACAGTGCGTGTGTGTCATTTGCGACCGCCAAGCATTGCTAATGTTAATCGGCGGCATTTGTATTTGTGTCATGCCAGATGAGCAGGCCAGGGGGGCGCTGCCGTCGGCGCCGACGATGACGACGGTCACCATGTGTGTCCACCACTATCGTCCTTTGAAAGCACAAGTGTGTGGGTGTGTGTGAAACATTTTTGTCAAAACTGCCCCCTCACGCAGCGGTGGCAGACATGGCCGGGGCCCTGCCTGTGTCACGACGCCTGTCGCTGCCACCGATAAACAGCTGGCTGGCCCAGGCTGTGGCCGGCGACGAGGAGGCAGAACGACACTGACGAGGTGTTTAGAGTCCTGCGATGAAACGTGTGCGGTTGGTAGATTGGACCACTCGTGGGACACTCAAGCCAGCCCGTCGGCGTTGTTGGTTTGCCGCCGATAAATGGCCAAATGGGCGGGTGAATTGGTGGTCTCTTCTAAGGTTAGGTTAACTTGAGGTGATTAACCATAATTGAATCAATCTTGAGGGCGTCTTACAACAGACGCAAGCCAAGCAAATAACCAGGGGGAGTCCCCGGGAATCCCAAAGGTCCAAGGTTACCCAGGGTCTGGGGAGTGGCTTGTCAAACAAGAAAGGAATTAATTCTTAGATGTTTAAATTAAAATACGATAGGTTGGGAGATGTTTCGGATGCATTTTTTAAGGTATTCTCTATAAACAGATAATGGATATAATCGAAATGAGAAAATGATCGATCGTAGATAATGAAGCTTAGAAGAGAGAATACCAAGCGGGGATATCGAGGTCTCTCGATAACCAAATGATCTATCGTAGACAAAGAAGCTCAGAAGATAGAAAGAATCCCAAAAGAGGATATCGGGATCTCTACAAGTTGATAGCCAAAGAGAGCCCTAAAAAATTTAGAGAGTTAACCAAACCTTCCTCATTGAAAGACTTTGAATTCTGATTTCATATGCCAGCTCCATAGACTTGGAAGTCGGGAGTACAAAGAGGGATTAAAGGCTTCAAATTTGTGAAAAATAATTGCCGGCCCTATAAGTCGATTTATTCGAGGCGATTCATTCTGATTCATTCATTCATTCTGCGATTTATCTTCAACTTAAATCATGATCAGATTTGAGATAATGAAGCTGAAAGGAGCGAATCCCCAAGGGGCAAGAACAAGTCGACAAATTAAAGAGAGCTGGATAATTGTTTAAAAGTTCCCAAGACCTAGTGAAAGACTTGCCAGGAGTCAAATCACTTTGAGTTTGAATACTTTCAAATTTAAATTCTCTATGTCAAATTCATAAACTCGAGAGATTAAAAGAAACGATAAATTATTGCCAGCTCAGGGGATCCAACTTTGATAAATTCTATTCCATCAAATAGAATGACAATGTAAATTAAAATCCTTAATCTAAATTGAAAATTTGTCCATTCTCAGCTGTGTGGTGAAAGGTGTGAGTGTTGCTCTTTGGCTTCGGATTAAAATGCAATTTGTAATAGTTTCTGGGGCTGGCCAGCTCTGCCCACAAGCTGCAGATGATTACTGAATTGATCCGAATTGAATCGTCATATTTACAACTAAGCAGCAAACAATTGCAATTTGCGCCTCAAAAAGCAAAAGCACAGACCGCAACCACAACAGAGACAGTGGCCCGGCCCCTGCACATGCAACGGCCACAGATGAGAGTTCCCTCGGCCATCTCTCATATTTATCGGGGGGGCTTTGGCTGCCGCAGCTTTGCTATTGTAGTCGTCATCATCATCAGCATCGGGCCGTCAATGCGAAGGCCTGGCAGCCCTAGCAGTTGCCATCGTTGCATTTGCCGGGCCGCCCTCCGGGAAATGTGTCACTCGGACGTAGCCTGCCCCGCCCGCCCAGCCTGGCCGGCCCGTTCTGTTTTCGGTTATTGAATGTAAATACATTTTCTGTTTGTTTAGTGGATGCGATTTGATGGAGGTGTGCGGGACTGGGCCTGCGGTTCGGCCTCGTTAGGCGCTCAGCGTGATTTTCTCCTCGCCATTCAATGGTGTCAACGTGGGGGCGGCTGTGTTCGTGTTTTTGAGGTTTCCAAATGCCAAAACCTTCTCGCGCTTGCGAAGACAACAAAAATTCACCAATAAACTGCCAAATGATGGATGAGTCGCCCACACACACACACACACACGCACGTAGTCCTGGTCAGCCGCATGCCACAGCCCTGCATCCATGAAAAAAAAAGAAAATTCGGCCAGCGAAAAACACAGCATAATTGCTGTTCACTTTATTACCGATCCACCGTACATCGAGTATATGGGAAGCATGACTCCTGCAAAAACTCTGCTGGTGAAAGGTGGTCGCTGGGGCGTGGGGGTGCTTTGCATAGACTGTAGTTTTGGGGCAGGCTGCGTTCCACTAATTCACACAAAATCATCCTCGGCTCATTACAAAAAGTCATGTTTCATGGCGCCCACAGATAATCGAGCCTTCGCCAGGTGTGTGGGTGTGTTGCCGTTGGTATGTGGCAAGTTCAAATGAAGGACAAATTGAAAATTAGTGAAGGATATCCTGCCAACATTTTTCGCATTCTCTTCTCTTATCCACTGCGTGTGTGCGGTGTGTGCGAGTGTGTCCTAGGAATTTGTTAAATTTGACCTCAGCTCTTAGTCAATTTAAGTTTTGTGCAACTGCAAAATATTTGAGGTTATTTTCCTTATCCCCCCAACAGCCGCAAAAAGTGTCCATCACTGGCAACGAATAACTCATTGCAAGCAAGTAAATGCATCCGTTTTTGGTAATTTCCACTCGCATTGTTTAAGTTTATGGCTCAGTGGTCCTCAAAATCGGCAAAGTGAAGCGAATATTTCATTTCGGACTCCCTGGGAGTTCCAAAACGCAAGTATTTCGTCAAAGACAGAAAAAAAGAAAGTTATTTAGAAAATCGAGGGGTTGAGTTTCTTTATTTGATATTAATATATTTTTTCTTTGAATTTAATCGCGAGCTTTTAGATCCTTTGGAGCCACAATTCTTTAACTCGCACTTGAGCCCAATTTCCGATTTTATTTAGTAACTAAAACTTAAGAAAATAATGCACAACTAAAGGAACAAAGGAAACAAATTTATAAGGTGTCTTTTTAATTAACTGTCCTCAAAAATGAAGCCTTTTTTGATGTTCTGAGGAACAAGTCTCAAATTATGAAATGATTGCCATCAGGCTCAAGTAATCAAATATTTTAATTCCTTGTGATGCTGAGGGACTTTCCGGGAATGCACATACAAAATTCTCTCTAAGGCTGAGTGTAAGGTAAAGAAGGCCGAATAATTTCGAGTACTTGTTCTGTAGTCCTGAGTTTTCGGAGAATAACACGCTCAACATTTGTTCGTCTGAATGTGGCCGAATTTTTGAGTGGCTCACTGTCTGGGGAAGCTCCTTAAACTGCAAGTCAATTAGTGGCTGCTTAAGAATGGAAAGCGCCATTAACTTGGCCCCAAAACTGGTCGCATGTGTGGACAAATAAATAATTTTCGGGCAGGACAGTCGAGCCGCATTTTGGATTTGGGTTTGAAGCAGCTTTTGACCTCAAAGTTAAAGCAATTAAGCAGATTGTCGCATTACACACTTTCACCTCACTTGTGAGCCAACTTAACCGCACTTAATCATCCACGAAACTGAGACTAATGAGCTTAGGGCTAGACTTCAAGCCGATGACCCCAAAAAGCCGACTCGGCTTGACATTTCTCCTTTCAACTGTCTTCTTGACGGCCGCCGCCTTTCTCTCGCTCTCTTTCAATCGAATCTTGTTAATCTGATGAGTGGGGCAAAATTAAGGGATCTTCCGTCTGCTGTCTGCCGTCAGATGTCTGGCAGCCAGCGGGCCTGTCGGTGTCGCCGGAGTGGTTCGCTGGGGAGCATCTTTCTGGTTGGGTGACCAGGAATGCGGCCATTGCTCCAGCGGATATGCCATCAGTCCCTCGACCAACGATGCATGAGAGAAAACGACTTTATTTTCATTTTCCGCGAGCCAACAAACAATTTAATTTCACACGCGAGCGCCAGTGTTGTCGTGCGGCAGACACACACACGCACGCACACATGCAAATAGTAATGATGCTCAAAATTTTTGCGGCCAGCCGAACGTTGGCCAAGGGGATTCGAGGGCGTGGGCCGGTCGATTCAGGTGGGGCTGCCATGGCCAAGTCAATGCCGCTTATGTACATTTTTGATGGGCTTTTAATCCACCCACATGGACCACACACACACACGCACATACACACAGTTGTGGATTTAAGAAGTGCTGAGAATGACGGTCACAGTTTGCACTTTTGGGACCGCCCGGCGACCCAACCGACTCAGCGCTTAATGTGCCTAAGATGAGTTTCATTTCGCATTTTGCGGCCAAAAGGAGCAAAACTTTCCTCCTCGTCTTTTTCATTGTCTTGCCAAGCCCCCTTGTCACCCTCTTTTATTCGTTGTCTGTCTCGATTTGATGTGGGAATTTGGTTACCCTAAATTTGAAGGGTAATTTTCGTCTACTTTTGAAAATGGCAAGAGAAGTTTCTTCGTGGTGGAAGTCTTGGCGGAGAAGTCTTAGGAAATCAAGGGAATTTTAAGAAGGATTTCTAAAAAAGGATCTTTCTATAAGGGAAAGTTTATTTCTGATGTTTCAACTGAGGTCTCGATCTATAGAACCTTGAGAGATCTGCGCTGATTTTCGTATAGATGCACTTTTGAAATTAATATCAGAAGATTCCAGCTATTCAGAAGTTGGTTTCTTTTAAAGACTTAAGCAAGAGGTATTTGAATTGGGGGTGCGTATATTCTCTGTAACCAAACGGTAATTTTCAGATTACCCTTCGCTGTGGCCTTTCACGTCTTTCCGTTTCCTAAGCCAGACTTAAACTCCTGTTTCCTCTGTGCCAAGCTACTTTTCTTGTATGATTTCTTCGTAGTCATTGCAGAGGATACAACATTCGGTGGGTTTTGAAACGGAAACGCTTCGTTCTTCATGCTTTTGATTTCATTTTAATGTTGACTCACTTTCCCTGCCTTGCTGACCGTTATTAGCTTCACTTATGTGCTTAATGGAGTGCCACTCGAACTGGTACATCCACACAGAGATCCACGTTCCCCCAACTCCACCCGCAGCCTCCGGTCTGTGGACGCTTTCCCTTTGGCATGCGACGACGACACGGTTGAGGGCGAGCCAAACTTGCATACAGAGTGCGGCCAACCGACCTGCCGGCAGCATAGAAAGCCGGACAAACGGACAATTGGACAGGGCGACAGTTGGACAGTTGGACGCTGGACGGTGAAGGACATTCCCATCGACTGTATAGGCAGGTCCGGCCGACATTTGTCGTTGTTGGCGCAATGTAATGTTTAGTTTTGCAACCGTTGTCCGATGTGGTAAATAGTTTGCATTTGTCTATTTGCCACACCCACACACACACTCGCACACACTCAGTCGCGTATGGGTTACCCGCACAGGTGGGCCTGCAGGCCGTTGGCTATTTTTGGTATTTCGCTGGGAATGCAATTGCGGCTTTAGTTTATATTAGCCAGGCTGGTATGTAAATGCCGGGAGGGCGAAATTAAACGATTTGCCGGACAAACAGCAACCACTTTGGCCTCAATGCGGCCCACTCCGCCGCCAGAATGCACTCATTGCGTTGTCCTTCAGGCCAACTGCCCTTGGCCCAGGCAAGTCAATTGCCAACGTTGATCGATGGCAAAAAGAAACCGAAAACAATTGGCCAACTTGGCCACCAAAATCACGGCCAAATCTCGGCCCAAATTGCGGACAATAAGTCCGGTCCGATTTCCCTTTTAATTTGTAATTAATTAAATTTTCCAATTTGCTGGCTCTTTGTGTCGCACATGCCCAGATTGCGGGGGACGGCCGGCTATCTTAGTTCGTCGCTGGGTTGACCCAAAAGGGAAGGATTAAGTTTCCGGCACAAAATCTGCCCTTCGTCTCGTTGGGCTTGTTGTTGTTTTTCTCGGCGTGTGTGTCTGCCGCTTATTATTAGTCCTTTATTAGCAGTTCTTGTTCTTTCTTTTTGGCGACGCCTGCAAGGCTGCTATTTCCCAGGGCAGGCAACTTTCTCAGCTGTTGCCAGGAAATCAGTTTTACTAGTTTTCTTTTTAAGTGGAACGGGCAGCCGAGAAGCGTGCTGGGGAGGACGAAAGGCTGGAAATCGAAGGGCGTTGCTTAGTTTTTTTTGAATAGATTCTATAGTCGCTTGTGGACGGATCAACGATTCGTATGAACGATACTCTCCGCCTTGAGAAAGGTCAGGTCCCCAATCTTCTGTCCTGGATCGCAACTTGGCTTCCCAAAAGATCAGACTGAGTGACTGAGATTGCTTAAGAACTTTTAGTTTTAGAAGTAGAAACCTCCAAAGCAGACTTCTCTGGTTTTCCCGTTTTTCGTTAGGTGCAATTGGAGTTCATGTTCTATTTCTTAGATTCTAAATATAAAGATGCCCTCCCACCTGCTTAATGCACTGAAAGTTAACTGAACTGAGAGCTGATTCTAAGGGAAGATAATTCTGCGGGTGTCTTAAATTTCTCGCAGCCACAGCAGCGATCGTCCCCTCAGGCCGGACTTTTTGGTCAAGTTCAAATTGCTTGCATTCCGTTTCATTTACAAAACAGTTTTGACTTATGCTTAACCCTGGCATAGATATAATCCACGCACACACACAGTTGGTTTCTCCCATCCATTTTGTAGTTATTGCAGAATAAAGATGGCCGAGCGAAATATGGAACAAGTTGGTCAAAAGCCTGGCCATTTGAGTTGGCCAAAAGCGGAGTGGGTGCAAATGGAAACGTTTTTTTTCCACAACACACGAAACGAGCGGGCAACCAACCGTCTAACCAACCAGCCAGCCGGCTACACAACTGTACTCGGCCTTCATCTGCCAGTGCGGCTGTTGGCAGGCCGTCTGTGAAATGCGATTTGAATGTCTGACGGGCGTCGCGACAGACCGTCGGTCAGTTGGCCGTCCGGACGCGTCCCTTTGACGCAGCTGTCGCTGCCTGGCCAGTTGAATATTTCACAGCCACTATACCTATACAGATATCTATATCTGTATACATATATAGTGTACTATTTGTATATACCGATTGTTGTGTACTAGCTGCATTCCAGATGGGCAACTTTATGCAGATAAATGGGCTGGCGACTTGCTGTCATCTGAACTTTCGCTTGGCCTTTGAAATATTTTTCTTTGGCATTTCCATGGGTTGTGTTTTGTTGTTTTCGAATACCAGCTGACCCATAAAGCCAGAGAGTGAATAAAAAGCACTTGATAACGACAAATTTCATTTTTAGAGGCTTCAGTTGATCCTGTAAGGTTTTGTATAAATTTTTCGATCTTTCGGAACGTGGAATTCTTTATTTTATAAAGCGATTCACAGAAGCATTTAGCTTTTAGTTTGTCTACAATGGAAGCTAACCAAGGCTAAACATTTCTTTTGTATGTTTCCGCCTGGGAGCAGATGAATGTTGCTACGCCCACAGGTCCTTTTCGCTCCACTTCCTTGTAAAATCAAATAACACAAATTGTGTTATGAAAATCAATTTCAGCGAATTTATCTTGTTTATTCCATGCATTTGTTTACACAACCAAATTTGTGAATCGAGTCCGAGTTTTCACTCCAAATGTCCGAACAGGCCAGGGGCAGATTCTTCGCTCTCCTCTCCCTTTGATAAAATAGCGTATGCTCCTGCTTCCTGTCTTGGCTTAAACTCTGGTTTTTGCTTAAAACATGTTTTTTTTTTCTTTTGTTAACAATTTGTCCATAAGCTAATTTTTATACCCTGTACCTGAAGGAAAAAAAAAACCCAAAAAAAAAAAACACAAGGATGGACAGAGAGCAGACAGACAGCGGACGTATGAATGTAGGCCCGACAGACGGACAGACACAAAATTAAAGCCAAAATACAAGTGACAATGAAAGACGGACTTGCGGACCGACTGGCGGACGGA
>JBAMCP010001711.1:8604-18726 GCA_037075105.1 Lissocephala sabroskyi
TATTTACATAAAAACAAAATAATATGAAATAATAGCTCGAAAGATTCCTCGAATGTGCTTAAAATGAAAGAAATCGAGCTCACCATAATCTGTCTATCTGTCCTTCTGTCTTTCTCTCTTTCTGCCTATCCGTCCGTACAAATAGAAAGCTGCAAAGATTTAAAGACCAACGGCAATCAAAGTTTGGATTCGGACTTTTACCATGGTTATCTGTCTAACTGTCCGTCTGTTTTCCCCATCTGCCCTTCGAGTGTAAAAACAGAATGTTCTCGGAAAGATCTACAGCAACCAAATTTTGGTTTTGGTTTCGTAATATCGATCTTACCATGTTCATCTGAGTCTTTCAGCCTGACTTACTCCCTTTCTATCGGTCTGTCCATCTGTTCGTATACACAGAAAGTTCTCGCAAATTAAAATGTCTACTTGGACTTTTACTCTGTTCATCTGTCTATCTGTCCGTCTGCCTTTCTATGCTTCTATCTATCTCTCAGTATAAGTGGAAGTTCTCGAAAATTAAAAGATCTTCAGCAACCAAGTTTTTGATTGGACTTGCAACATCTGCAGGCATATCAAGAGTATATTTCCCGATGCCATGCCCTAATTATTTTTATTTGGCTCAAAATACGAATGATTCTTCATTGAATATTTGTAGTAATTATCTCTCAATAATTAATCGAATGGGTGAGAAAGAAATCAGGGAATGGATCAAAAACTGAAGTCTCGCCCAAAGGCAGAGGAAATCTAGAGACGGTCGGTACGCGTTGTTTTGTGGGCTGGTGAAATATGTTTTTACGTCAAAAATTGTGTCCGTATCCATCAGTTATTCGCATTATAAAGATAGAGAAATCGAAGGAAAATCCGACGGCAGTTGCTATAAAATGTTCAAGGAATTTGTGGATGTTTTATTTTTTATTCTAAGACACCAATGGAAAAGAGAATTCAACAGTCGGCCCAGCTGGACTGTAACTGCCTTATTTGTTCTTTTATTTGTGTCATTAAGGGTTAAAATAAAACTTTATAGGTAAAACTTTGAAAGGCCGATGAATTTTTACAGGGACCAATGTGGAATTTATTACTCCGCTGCCAACAGCCTCTGGTTGGGGCAGATGACTTTCCTACGATTCCGACTTGCATCCCTGACAAGGCAGTTGAGTAGACAGCCGATTTGCCGATCGTAGAGGGAACACCTTTGGAGAGCCAAATCCGCTGGGTAGCCGTCGGGCTGGATGGTTGCCAGGCTGTCACAGGATTCCAGGCAGGCGGGCGAGTTTGTGTCGAAGCCGCTGACAAGCTGTGGGGAGGAATCTCTGAGAAGGCCTGGGAATGCTGAAGTTCACTTACTTGCACGGCCTGGCAGAGGACGGTGAGGAAGAGGAACAATGCGAATTTCATTTTGTTTGGATCTGAAAGGGATTTTCAAACTGAGAATTTGTGCGACTGGCTGGAAAATCCAGGCTCAGACAGTTGAGCCTAGGCCTGTTCACACAGCCATCCCACCACCCACAGATCTAGCAAGCCCCCCGGCTAATTATGCCAAGGCAATCGCGGATACTCACAAGCAAGCCCACGCCCAGGCCAACGCCCCTTTGACTTGCCGTCTCCCGCGGGGTGGCCAATACGTGAGGTGCCCCCGGGTTGCCAGTGCCGACGGCCTAGCACGCAATTACGAGCAGCGGGAGCACTCATCGCCCCCACGTGCCGCCGGGCGCATTAGGAACCCTCAATGTGGCGGGGGTATCTTTGGGATAGAACCCGTTGTTTGGTATGTAAACAGCCGGCAGCGAAATCCGCCTTCTTCTCGGTCGGCGCCGCCTCCGCTGACATTTGCTACAATGGGAATTCGGGGTGGGAGAGGAAGTCGACATCGACGTAATAAAAAGGAAAATCCAAATAACAAAATGGCAAAAATTGTGGAAAATTATGGCCGGCGACTCGTTAGCCGCTGCGCGTGGCCCAGTGGGCGATGTTGACCGACTGTGTTCGATGTGAGGGCAATTGCCAGGCCCCTAACCGCGCGAGTCCTTTGACATTTTCACTTCCTGACAGCGTTGCCCTTTGCCAGGCATTTCCTCGATTTTAGACTGGCCAATGGAGCAACTACGGCCTTCAAATCATCTGTAGACAAGCACTGGTAAATTATTTTCCATTCAGCTGATATCCTTTTGGTTAACTCTCTCGGCTGCTCGAATTCAAATCTTATTACGGCAGCAGAAGCCGGAACAGGCTGACCGGACAGTCAGTCGGCAGAACAGATGCTTTTGGGTATTTAAGAAACCGAAATTCAATTGCAAAAAAAATATTTAACTTTCAGTGAGGCAACCAAAAGCGTGACAAAATCATAGCACACTTTTTGGGGCGATGCACACCTTTGTGGATTCACTGAACCGCCCGCAACAAGGCCTTGTACGCCTCGGAGTAACTTTGTGGAATGATTTCGACCCACTGTGTTGGCTCAACTTGAACTCTGAGTCGCTAAAACGGCGCCAAATGTCAAGCTAGAAGGATGGCGATGGCGATGGCAGTGGCACTTCAAAGCGTTCGCGAGTTAAGCCAAATTAAGTTTCCTTTTGGCCCAGCCCACTCTTCACTTTGTGGGCGCTGCCACGACCCTCACAACTGAAATATGATGGCCCCAGACATCAAAGCGGGCCACGGACTACAACGGCGAGTGTGTTTCATATTTTGTGTAATTTCCCACTTCTTGGGGCGGATACGAAGGCCCAGCCAAGGCCAAGACAGTGCAAAATAAAAATAAAAGCCACGAGAAAATTCAAAATTCATTTGCCTGTAGGCCGCCGGACTCGTTTGGTTAATTGAGCCGATTAAGAATGCAAACCGAATTTACGAGATTTCCCCCAAATTCCAACTCGGAATGCCAACAACCCGCCAGCCTCTCTGCGCCGCCTCGAATTTGGGTCAGCTGCTGGGCCCGCCCCGCAACTGTGTTAGTAGGACAACTGGGCACGTCCTCATTTGCGCACGTCACACGGTGCGATGACGTCACAACAATCGGCCCATTCACTCAGCGCACAAAAGTTGCGGGCCAAATGCAATTAACTGCACCAGCGGCCCGCGCAACTCGCCCCCCAAATCCAGCATCCTGGGGTCGGCACAGGCAAGCTTCCTTTCAGCCTTCTCTTCGCTTCATTCGGTGACTCGCCGACTCTCTTTTGCCAGCAACTCGGGAGCCAAGGAATCAGCTCTGTGGCGGCCGCTGCTGTTGGCCACACGCCCTGTTGCACATTCATTATACATACGCCCCGTGGCACCACACGCCCAGTTCAATAAACTTGAACCAGCCAGCCAGCCATCATCGTGGTGGTGGTCGGCGTCGATGCAAGCAAACAATTTGGATAATTGCATTTCTGTTTGATTTATTTTCGGGGTTCGGTATTTGCTGGTTGATTTCTTTTCGGTTGATTTCTAAATTCTTATAATTGTTTTCTTCTCGTGTATTTACTTTTCGTATTGCTTATTTCGAATTGTAGACAGTTTCAAACTAGAACTAATGCGCTTGCATATTTTGTTTGGGTTTTCTTGTTTTCGTTTAACTTAAACTTTAATTTCTCCCTTCTCTTCGATTATTCAGTTTTTGATTCCTATATGTGGCATAAAATTGTATATGTATGTTTGCGAGTTTATTGTTTATGTGATTTGGCTGCTAAGATTACCGGGTCTTAAATTCTTTGAGTCCTGTAATCTGTAAATTCACTGGATGCCCCAAGCAAAAGGACTTTCTACCCAACAAACTCCCCCCAACGAAATCATAAGGATTCCCGCATAAATCCAGTCAGTCTCAATTGGCTTCCCCGCTTGCCATTTCCAATGGCATAGCCCCCAACAACCGAAACTAAACCCACTCAAAGGCGTTTTGTGCGCATTCGACAGACGGCCAAACGGACAGAAGATCAAACGAACAAATGGGAAAAGCGAAGAGAAGGCTATTGGCGCCGACCCACAAGTCCCAAATCGGAAAACAAAAGCGTTTCACGATCTTCAACGGGCGCCCAAAGTTCCCGAAACATAACGAGAAATCGAGCACTTCAACAATAAACAAAAAATTGAAAGAGCAAAACTCAAATAAAGAGCATTTTTCGGGTCGGATAAACAGGAAATTTTCACGAATAACAAATATTTGGGATCTACTCCAAATTAATGAGATCGGGAAGTTCGAAAGATCTTAAGTTTCAAAAGAGCTTTCCGATAGTTTTTATGGCCCAAAAGACACTTACTAAAAGGCTGTTGGGAGATTTTTAAAGGAAGATTCTAAGCCTTCGAGCAGGCAACTAACTAATTTTGGTAAACTTAGAATGCCGAAAGCATTGAGACTCGGACCTGAGCCCCGCAATGGCTAATTTCTCCCCCCTGACTGGAAAATAAAGAATAAACAGTTTTGATTTCTAACTATCCAACTCCCGATGAACGCGGGGTGCGTGTGGCTTTCTACAATCGAATTCTTGGTTATTTGGAGTTGTTGTTCGTGTTGCTAATTAATATTCGTTAACTTTCATTTGCGCTTACTAACTACGAAGCAATTTCAAGGATTTCGTTTTGTGGGCGTCAGGCATTCCTAACCGCGCCTAATTACATGCTACGAATGTACGAATACGTGTATGTTAACCCAAAGTTGCAGGACTGATTCGTTCGTCTTTTGATTAGATTTCGTTCGGTTTGCATTGCGGTTGCTACTTGGACTGCTCAGCTGGGCCGGCACCGCCGGGCAGACTTCATCTCAGACTGCCCAGGATGGGCAGTCAGATGTCGTTTGTGTCATTAGCATTGACCGCATTGGCCTCGGCAGTGGCCACAGCCTCGGCGCTGCTGCTGCCGTTGGAGTTCGAGTTGCTTATTGGGGATGTGGCGGAGACGCTGCTTGTGGTCACCTCGCCCACAGTTATGGTGATGGTTGTGTTTTGATTGTCACACTGAACGACCTCGATGGTGCGAGCGTTGCTGACGGTGGTGGTGGTGTTGCTGGTGGCGTTGGACTGCCCGTTCTCGGCCTCGTTGAGCTGGCGGCCGATCTCGCGGTCGATGGCCTCGGCGTCTTCGGGGTAGCGCTCCGAGCAGAAAATGGCGCCGGCTTTCAGCAGTTTCAGCAGATTCAGGCGCTCCTCGGCATTGCGCTTGGCGCACAAAGGCCTACACAAAAGCGTTTTAATAAACGGCTCTTCCAAGCAAATAATGAAGGACTTACCTGCCAGCATCTTTGAGCTGCTCCATGAACTCCTTGCCCGTGATGTCCACCAGCGAATTGGGGTCCATGTTGGAGAGCGAGTCCAGGTCGGCGTCGTTCATCACGGACACGTTGCAGAGGTTGTTCTGCAGCTGCCCCACCAGCTGCTGGATGCGAGCCGACTCCGAGTTGTTGGCGTCGGTGGTGTCCCCGTTCTCGCCCTCGCCGTTGGTCCTCTGGGTGGTGATGGTCACATAATGGGTGGGCTGTGAATGAGAAGCGCAGCGGCTTTGTTGGATTATTGCAAACTCTTGGTAGAGAATTCCCCCAACTTGGCACAATAATTGTGAGGCAGGCGGAAAAGTTTGGCCGGGTGGAAATTAAATTAGAGAACTTTCTATTTTCTCCCAGATGCCTCGTTGTTGGCGTGGAAGTTTTTGTGTGGGCAAACTCATGCCAGTGGGCAAATTGTACTCACATCAATCCAATGCTCGCCGGTGAAGACCGCAACCAGTTCGGTGTTCTCGTCCAGGGTGCGGAAATATTCCTCGTCGTCGATTTCGGTGCCATCCGAGTCCAAGTGAATGGTCGGCTGTTGGCCGCTCTTGTCGAACTTCTCGGCCACTTTGGTGCGTATCTCCTCCAGGGTGGAGGCGCATACGGCTTTTTTGATGTTGCGCGTGACGTCCTTGACCTGTCGGATTCAAGCGGAGAGGAAAACAAATAAACACGACAGGCCAGGGCAGGGCAGAGCAGGCGGGTTACTGATGTCCCAACGCCAAACACATTGAATGAATAATGAATAAACGGCAACAACAACAAGATACGTCCTGTCCACCTACTGGCAGGCTCGACAGAAGCAACTGAAATGGCCATAAAATATTTAAGCCAGGCCATCAAACTGCACTCCCTCACGAACGCCCCCGTCCAAAAAATAAAACGAAACAAACAACGCAGTTGCCAAAGGATCGCAGGCCAAACCAATCTCACGGAAAGTTCCGGGCTTGCTCTGAAATTGCACACAAGGGCGACGGGATACTTAAGATGATGAGGAATTTCCTCTGGAGAGCCAAGGTAAGGTAAAGGTGAAGGTTAAAAAGTTCGGGAGCCGAAAAGTACAAATTATGACAGCGTGGAAAAACGCAAATTTGAAATGAAGGAACTCGCGGGAATTTACAACATATTTTTCCCTAACTCAAGCTGCTTTGGGGAATTCAGTGCTTATTTTCAACCAAAAACCATTCCAAAAACTTAGCCAATCATGTGTTTAATTCAGGCTGCAAAAAAATGGAACCTGTATTCTTTTTTATTAATACTTATGCTAGCGATTTGCATAATTTGAATTTCGCGGGCAACCCTGTTTCGGCAGCCCTGAAAGTCGCTATCGATAGGCACGAATTGCCAGGCATTCCTTAAGGGCAACCCTGCGTGCGGCCATCTAAATGCAATCGGGATCGTCGATAACTGCCACTTGCAAAATAATCGGCGAAGATCGCGTCATTTTTTTTAAGCCGTTTTAAAAAATAAATCAAACAAAGCCCGTCCTCTTTAGAAGTCTAGGACCAACCGAGAACAATTGTCTTTAAGTTCCGTGCTGGTTTATTGAAAATGAACTGAACAAAAAGAGTTGAGCAAATTTTCCAAGCCATTTGCAAGTCAAATATAAAGTAATTATGCCTCAAAGGCAGTAACTAACAATGCGACGGTCTCCGGAAACTGAAAGCCAAACAGCAAGTCAAAGTCAACGGAAATCAGAAGGAAACGGCGCATACGACGGGTGTCGTCAGCAGGACCCAACATGGGGGCAGTAATGGAGATTTGCGCCCCGACAAAATAAATACAAAGGACAAAATGTGCACACAACCGGCGGCCCAAGACCCGAAACCCGGCCAACTAAAAACTGCGGCTACAGTTTGACAAGCACTGGCCGCCGCACACACTAACCAAATATTTGCATTCTCTGTGACAAGTTATGCCCGCCAGGATAATTTGATGGCAATGTAGTTGTTGGTGTAGCTGCCTCGAAAATTCCTGGCCGACAAGGACGAGCCTCGCTCTTCTTTCCATTAAACTTTCATGTAATGTTAAATGGCCCTTGAGCGTTGAGGTTAAACTGCCCATAAATTAGGGAGGATGCCGGTGAATGCAACAGAACCGCAGCCAACTTCACGCGGGCCAGGGCTGGAAATTTATCGCTCGCCTGCATCTCGGACTCCCGGAGAACGGCCGGCTCCGTTTGGAATGAATAATAAACGCCGACGTGCCGCCCGCTGGGCGCATGTAGTTGGGTTTTCATTACAACTTCCAACATTTGACTTCGTTTTCGTGCTTGCTGGTTTATTGGGCGTTGTCAAAGGGCCGGCAAAGGAGAAAGAAAAACCGGGACGCACCAGGGAAAAATCTTGCCTAGAAGCACAAAAACAGCCGTCAAAGCGACGCCGGGAAAATGGATTTTGTCTTTTAACTTTTTCGGGGTTTTTTTTCCAAAGAGAAATATTTACATAAATTGAAAACTTTGGAGCGCCCGGCAGCCCGCAAAAATCTTCGGCATATAAAATTCTATTTGAGTGCCATTTATTTTTATTTGCGGCCAAAAATCTACCATGAAAACTGTCCATTTGGAATTACACAAAATGAAGCGAAGGAAACGGAACAAAATTTCCTAATTGATTTAAAAGTAATTAAAAGTTCTTAATAGGAAATTCGGGATCGAATTCTGATAGAAGAAAATTTACTTAAATTGAACAATAACTTCAGCTATTTTCTAGTCTTGACAGTGGCAACAAAGAAGCGACAAATCCTTTTCAGAACAAAGCGAAGTTCAAATACTCTTTTCCAATATTACAAATTTTAATTATGATTAACTTTCGGATCTTCTTATAAGTCCTCCAAAGTTTTGATGGTCCGTTAAAGAATTTCTTAAAGATCTTTTTAGTTTCCTTAATTTATAAAAAAAAAAATCCGCTTATAAAGAAAATATAGACCGGAAAGGATGCTAAACAACAACTCCATCTATGAAATTATAAAATCGATTAAAATATATAATTTTCTGACTTCCTGGAGCAACAAAAAAACTCGGCTTTCTGAAAGTTTGAGCGTCAAAAGCGGCCAGAAATTCCGCTAGCTGATTTTTAGAAGGGTATAAAAAGTTGGCCAAATTTTCGCTTTGATTGAAAGGTCATTTGTGTGACCTTTGAATGGACATTGAAACGGCAATAAAATAAATTAGTTTCTTAAATTGAAAAGGGTAAGTCGGGGCGGTTTCAGGCTTCCGAAAATGACAAATTCCTTTGCGACATGTGGGGAAAAAATTACTTGAACTTCTCGTCCTGGCAGCTGTCACGTGAGTCCAAAGGATAACCGGCCACTTAACTTTTTAGAACCCAGGGATTTATCCCTGGCCTATTTAAAATGCCTATTAGAAATTTCATTGGCGGGGCCAAAGTTGGTGGGTCTTTGGGGAAATCTCATGTCCTTTGAACAGAGAACCTGACAGCGAAATATGTAAATTAATAAATAAATAATTTTGGAGCACAGGGCCAATGACAGCCCCGACAGCGTCGCGTAAGTTCAGGTAAAAGTTTTGGGCCCTCGGGTAGGCGTGCGAAAGTTTTAAAGCCGATTTTGCTCTGCGGTCGGTGAATTAATTAAAAGATTTTTCCTTCACTTTAATAAGCAACGACGTTTTAATGCACGCCAAATGGTCCTGTCTGAGGACTTGAGGTCCATTTGATGCGAAACCGCAGCGCAGGTTTTTATAAAAAATGCTTTTGAACATTTGACAACTCTGTTTTTTATCCAAATCTGTTTGGGGCTGGCAAGCAATTAATGCTTGCATCCCTGGCCATTCTCAATTTAGCAGCCCTGATCGTTTGTAGATTTTGTTTGGGGCTGGCAAGCAATTAATGCTTCCATCCCTGGCCACCCAGGGACACCAACAAATTTGAATTATTATTCAAGTTTTTGTGAGGATTACGTGCATTTAAAATTTTCATTAGCTTGTGTAGATCACTTCACAAATTTATACAAAAAAGAGTTTTATATAAAAGAAAAATTAAGTCACTGCCAAAGGCACCCGAATGTAAACAAAGTAAACAACTCAAAAACAAACTCTGCCGATCGCCGCTGTTAATAATTTTTTTTATTATTTTAAAGGTGTTTTTTGGTGGCGCAGGACAAAAACAAAAACAAAGAAAAAATTGGAAAGCCAAGCCCCCAAAACGGAATTAACACACACACGCCCTTGCACACACAATGCACACAACAGCCAAGAGATAAACAAATTAGCATGCACAAAGCAGAGCCCATAAAACGGCAAAACAGACCGAGCAAACAAGCCAAAGGCAAACAAACCCCCGCCCTCCCTCATTTTCACTGTCTTTGCAAATTCACCTCCGTCCCTCTCTCAATCTTGCGGCTCTCTTGCTTGCGCTGGTAAACAAAAATTTTAACAGTGGCCGCTCTGAAAGCTCGGCTGAGAGAACTTGAAAGCTTCGCGTGCAAAAAAAAACGAATGCAGATAAAAGGAGAACAAAATCGCAGCACGCGCGCGACAGCAACAAAGGCGACCCAACAAAAATGGAACAAACACAGGCAACCGCCCCGAAAATCGCCCAGACACAAATGGAATTCCGCTAACCGAGTTGCCAATTTCGGGCAACTTTACTCACTTTGAAAGGCTTTTTCGATTCGCTTGCAGTTTCCATGGCGTTGGGCATTTTCTCTTCAATCACTTGAAACTTGCACCGCCGACCACCGTCAACTCACATGGAAGTTTGCTAGACTCCGAGTTTTAAATTTATAATTATTCTCACTTTAACCCGCACTTGCACTTATTTCTTTTTTATTTCTCGTTCGGTGCACTGAGTCCGTGGCACGCACCGCCTCGCAGCGCAGTCACTAAGCGCAGAGTTCGAGCACCGGTGGCACACTGAGCTCGTCCGTCC
>JBAMCP010001712.1:0-18715 GCA_037075105.1 Lissocephala sabroskyi
ATTGCAGACTCCACAACAACCACCCCCACCCCCAATTAACCCACGAGAGGGTTAGACTGGAATTGAAACTCGGAAGCAGTTTAAAGGTTTCCTAGAGGAAGATAGGGAGGGGGGAATTCTAGGGGGAGGGGTCAGCTTCTCTGATAATTTCAAGATCATTTCATATTAACAGATCAGAATTCCTCTCCTATTCTTTAACGAAAGTGATCTCTCGATGAGGAGTGGGGGAGACAAGATTATTCCATATTCACAGAACTAAATTTCTCTGTCATTCTTTATTGAAAGTTGTAAAAGAACCTGGGAAGCAGTTAGAGGGTTTCCTATATGAATGAAGTGGGGGGAGGGGTCAGCTTCTCTGATAATCCCAAGATCGTTCAATATTTACAGAACTGAATTTCTCTCCCTTTCTTTAATGAAAGTGATCTCTCAATCTCAAGATCTTTCCATTTCCCCACATCAGAACTCTTGTTTCTCTTTCATTCTTTAATGGAAGTTTAAAGATTCTGATTAAGCAATGAAGAAAGAAAGGCCTCCCCTCCCCCGATAAGGGATTAAAGTAAATCCTATTTATAGAGAAATCTACGAATCTTGAATTACCAGAAGCCCTTCGAGGGAGCAATGATTCATTTCAAGTTTCGCATTCAATTTTCACCACCTGCAGCACCCAAGCATTTGGGGGTATGAAAATGACTCGCCCACCTCAACATCTGAAATGCCGGGCGATTAAAAAGAAGTCTGGGAATTACCTCAGGAATCCTTCAATAGGCTTATAGGGTTTTTGGGTGTGCTTAAGTCCATTTCCCAAATCTGATCCATCAACCTAACAAACAAGTTAGTCAGCCTAAAAGCGATTTACTTCTACCTCTTTAAACAGAAGTTAAGGAACCTTCAACCAAAAAATATTTTAATTCTACCTCTTTAAACTGAAGTTAAGGAACTTAAAAGCGAATCGTATATTTTAGTTCTGTTCTCCTTCCTCTTTTATCTGTCCCAAATTAGTAGACTGTTGAGAAATCTTTCTCCACTCTGACGGTAGAGGAGGTGGGGGGAGTCGCTCCACTCGATTCCTCTCTGATCTTGTGAAATAGAAAAACCATCCCGAATGGCCAACGCAACGGCCTCATTACCGATTGTGTAAACCCGAAACGAGCCATTCAATTGCTTTTACACTTGGATCCCTTCGACTTCTCTGCATCTGTCCATCTGCCCAAGTGTGGAGTGTTTGGCTGAAGATTCCCCATCGACGTTGGGCGCAAGCTGCTTGAGACGCTGTCGATTGTTTGGCCAGGAGCTCCCCCTCCCCCCCCCCCTCGCCGTCGTTAAACGTGCAACGTGCAACTATTTATGGAACATACTTGGAAGCCGGCGGCAGGGCACCCCAACCCAACCCAAAATGCCCTTGACGATCTGCCGGTGGCAATAGTCGATGTCGGCGGTGGTTGGTCCGTCTGTCCGCCGGTGATGCCCTGGACGACTGCCCTGCCTTTTGTTTGTTTATTTAGAGCCGAAGAAATTCAATGCGCCGATGCGCGTTCAATGACTGTGGCAAGCGGCAAGGCAAGGCAAGGCAGGCACCTCGGCCGAGTGCAGCGACGTCGACGGTTTCCATTTCGGTCTTGCAAAAGTGCACACAACACTTCTCGGATACTTTCAGTTAACCAGTCCGCCCCGGTGGGCCCGGCCCGGCCCGGCCCACTCGTGCGTTCAACGAGCCACTCGAACCCGCCGAGGGGCGACTGCCGCCTCGAGGGCTGCGAAAAGGCGGAGGGCAGGCCACAGCGAGCCTCTGAAATACCAAGAATACCAGACCCGTTCCCATCGATGGGTGAGATCTTTCAAAATAGAAGCCTATTGGGGAATCTGAAATATCTCGAGATCTGGAATTCATTCAAGCAGTGGGAGGTGCGTCGGTTTCGGGCGCAAGATTCCATTATAATGTCTTCAAAGGCTGTGAATCTTTTGCTTACATCTCTCTAAAGATTCCTGTAGTATACTTATAATATCTTCAAAGACTGAGGTTCCCTTTTCTCAACATAATAGTCTTTTAGTAAGTCTTCAAAGGCTGTGGCTCTATTCCCTAAAACACTCTTTAATCTCTGTGCAAAATATCTTTAAAGACTGTGGTTATTCTATTCTCGAAATATCTCTAAAGTCTTTAAAGACGGCGATTCTATCTCTTAAATCTCTCTAAAGATTCCTGTATTCCCTCCATCTCTCTATAGATTCTTGAATAGTCTCTCTAACGTTTATGGTTCTAATCTTTAGCTCTCTTCTCCTTCTTCTGTCTTCTTTACCTCTCTCTAAAGATTCCTGTATAATCTCTTTGAAGACGGTGGGTGGTTCTCTTTTTTTTATATCAAGTTAGTGATTCTTTTATTTATCTTTAAAGACTGTGATTATATTCCTTCAATCTCTCTAAAAATTCCTGTATAATATCTTCAATGTCTTTGATTCTATTCTTTAAAATCCATCTCAGTTTCCCAGAAGGTTTCTGGAACAGAATAATCCCCCGTGTTCCCACAATCCCACACTTGAAATATCTTAAACTTCCCTCTTAAATCTAGAACTCTCCCTTGGGTTCCCCCAGTAAATCAGAATTGGATTGTGGCCTCTTTCGATTGAGGCAAGAAAATTGAACGGAATGAACTCTTCAATTAAAATTAATTGATGAAATGAAATCCCAGCGACTCGAAGCCGAGATTCATTGATATTGATGCTCCCCAAAGAACCGCCGAGCAGTTTAAAGACCGAACCGGGGCGGGGGAGGCAAGAGGCTGCCAATGGGCTGTCATAATGGAAATCGTAGATAAAATTGCCAGTTGATCGGGCAGAAGGGGTGGGGGAGGGAAGGCGACAGCAACATCGTTAATTCTAACAGCACTCAGAGAGCCGAGAGGCGCCCACGCATTCGACGCGTCAAGTGACCGCCAAGGGTCGGACTGTTTGACACTTTGAACCCCCCACGCCCCCGCCCACAGCAACCGCCCTCCATTCCGAATAGCATCGGGTGATTAGAGCGTGTGGGTGGAGGCCGGAGGTGGGGGCGCTGAACTGGCATCTGCATTTCGATGTCAGCCCAACAAATTCTGTCCAAATGCGGGGGCGGACACCCTGGCAAGGCATCAAGTCAGCGAGGGGAGGGGGTAAGAGGCGTAACGAAAACATCGAGAGGCTCAGGAAAGAACTGTCCAACTGTACAGGCGGTTGTCAGCGATCTGTTGGGTGTGTGGGGCGTGGCAGAGACGCATAACGCCCCCTTTGACCCATTAAAAGTGTCGAACCGAGTTCAGCGGATCGGCGAGGAGATTAAAAAAGAAGTGTCCAAATTCTGTGCAACTGCCCAAATTCTGTCGAACTGCCCAAACGACTGCCAGCGGTCTGTTGGGTATGTGAGACGGGGCAGGGGCGGGGCAGAGGCAGCGTAACGCCCCCAATGACCCATAAAAAGTGTCCAGAGGCTCCGTACTGAACTCCCCAAATTCTGCCCAACTGCCCAAACTGTTTGTATCGCTGTCCAAGCGGCCGTTAGCGATCTATTAGGTGAGTGGGGCGGGGCAGAGGCGGCATAACTCTCCCATTGATCCATTAGAAGTGTCGAGAGGCTCAGGAAAGATCTCCCCAAATTCTGTACAACTGCCCAAGTCGTTTGTTCCACTGCCCAAGCGACTGCCAACGATCTGCTGAGTATGTGAGACGGGACAGGGGCTTCAGGAGGGGGTGAGAGGCGTAACGCCCCCATTAACCCATAAAAAGAACTCCCCAAATTCTGTGCAACTGCCCAAACCGTTTGTTCCACTGTCCAACCGACAGCCAGCGATCTGCTGGGTATGGGGGGCGGGACAGGGGGCGTCCGCGAAGTGTAAACAATCGAAGCTCCGTTACTTTCCGTTTGTTTACACGCCAAGCGACGAACGCAACAATTAAAGCCGAACGAGCACACAAAACTCCAGTGGAATTGTAAATCAGCGAATTTGTAAACATTTTGCAGTCTTCATTTGCAATCTCACGCCCAGCGCCGCCGACCAGGGTGGCCGCCCAGCGAACGAAGCCTGTGTTTTGATTTCCGGTGCACTCGTCTGTCCAACTGTCCCAAAACGCGTGCGAGTGCCTTTAAGGGTGGCTAACCGGGCGGTGGTGTGTGGCAGACGCACGCGCTCTTGAGGGAGCAGACGGACGGACGGGCAGACGGACAGAACTGCCTACTTAACGTGCCTAAACACAATTAAGTCCTTGGCACACATGACGAGGACAGCAACGGCGACAGCGACGACAGGAATCCTTTTGTTTTCAAAACCTGGAACGCCACCCACTCGCCCTCCCCTGAGGAAACCGGAGCAGCCCTGCTGAGAGTGAGAGTGTGCGCCGGGGTGGGTGTGAGGGTTGCCACACTTTGCCATAAAGATAAGCGACTTTCCAATGCTCTTTAATTTCAAAGGGTAAACGCAAAATCTTTCCCTTAACCAAAAAGCTAAAAGGTTTTTAAGTTCCTGTGGTTTGGTTCAGTTTGCTTGGATCTGGCAACTCTGCTACCCTCAACCGTTAGGTAAACTATCCGTTGCCAGGGGCGTTCGCCGGCGCAGCCGCACTAGCGGTAGTTTGGCTCTCCCGCTCGGGTTTTTCGGCTAGTGTTGCCACTTGGGCAAGTGTGTTTACGTTGGCTAGAGTCCTTCAGGGGCGGGCAGTGCTCTCTTGGCTCTCAATCGACCGACAGTGCGTGGGTCCGCGGCCTCAGCAAATCTACACACAAGAAAAACCAGAAAACCAAAAGTCCTTTTAAACAAAAAACAGAAAACCGCTGGGTACACACAAATAAAGCCCTAGAACCTCAGCCAGAGTAGCGCCAGGAGCGGTTCATCATGTGTAAGATTCCGAAGGATTCGTTGCGTGGAAAACTGCCTAATTTTCTTCTCTCCCCTCCAGCGAAGACGCCGTCGTTCGACAAGGACCGGGACTACATTGGCTTCGCCACGCTGCCGGAGCAGGTGCACCGGAAGTCGGTGAAGCGAGGATTCGAGTTCACCCTGATGGTGGTGGGGGAGTCCGGCCTGGGCAAGTCCACCCTGATCAACAGCCTGTTCCTGGGGGATCTCTACAAGAACCGGCAGATGCCGAACGTGGAGGAGCGCATCGAGAAGACCACGCGGGTGGAGAAGAAGACCATGGACATCGAGGAGCGCGGGGTGCGGCTGCGGCTGACGGTGGTGGACACGCCGGGCTTCGGGGACGCCATCAACTGCGAGGACAGCTGGCGGGTCTGCACTCAGTACATCGACGAGCAGTTCCGTCAGTACTTCACCGACGAGAGCGGCCTGAACCGGCGCAACATCCAGGACAATCGGGTGCACTGCTGCCTCTACTTTGTGCCCCCCTGGGGGCATAGGTACGCTAAGAGTCCTTTCAAGAAGTCCTTGATTCATTCTCTCTTTGCAGTTTGAGGCAAATGGACTTGGACTTGATACGCCGGCTGCACCGGAAGGTGAACATTGTTTTGGTGATTGGAAAGGCGGATTGTTTGAATAAGACGGAAGTGAGGAAGCTGAAGGAGCGCATACTGCAGGACTTGGAGGATAATCATATACAGCTGTATCAGTTCCCGGAGTGCGACTCGGACGAGGACGAGGACTTCAAGCAGCAGGATCGCGAGTTGAAGGCCTCCATACCCTTTGCGGTTGTGGGCAGCAACTCGATCCTGGAGGTGGCTGGCAAGAAGGTGCGCGGCCGTCAATATCCTTGGGGCGTGGTCAATGTCGAGGACCCCGAGCATAGTGACTTCATCAAGCTGCGCACCTTCTTGATATCCACCCACATGCAGGACTTGAAGGACACCACCCAGGATGTTCACTACGAGAATTTCCGTGCCCAGTGCATCTCCCAGATTTCCCAGCACGCTCTCCGCGAGCGCGGCAAATTGAAGCGCGACTCCATCAGCTCGACGAACGGCTTTGACGCGGCCATTTCCGAAACGGATCGCTTGCTGCTGCAGAAGGACGAGGAGATACGCCGCATGCAGGACATGCTCACCCAAATGCAGGAGAAGCTCAAGCAGACGCATCTCATGGAGATGAAGAAGAACGACAGCGTGATCGATGTTTAGGCGCGTGTCCTTGATCCCAGGACCCAACGAGAGTCGATTAGCAAAGCCGCAAGGATTCCCCAAATAGTAGAACCAATTTCACCTGTCGAAAAGCAACCGATTTAGTCCTTTTCCCCCCGCCCCGCCCGCATACCAAAGTGTTAACGGAACGAACAAAGAGGAGTTCACTCCAAAGAGATCGGCCAGGATCTTCAAGCATCCTGTCTGTCTGTCGCGACAAGTTGAAGCCTGTAAAGTTTTTTTTTTTCCCCCACCCGCCAGCAAACCAAATATTCTTTTAATTTACATCACGATGTATGCATTGTTCATCATTATGAATATCCTTGAACTTTTGTTGGATTGTTATTTTCCTCTAAACGCAGAAGACGACGATGATGAAATTATGATTAAGTCAATCTAAACGAATGTATTCACACACACACACACACACACACATATAATCACACACACACACACGAGTACAGTACCGCATATAGACTCAGTATGTAAACGAGAATAATGCGCAGAGTTTCGAGAATTAAGAAGCAATTCCGCTTACCGATTTACATTTATTTAGAATTCTTAGCTGTTTAAGATTAAAAAGCTCATAATAAATTATACTTATGCAATTACATTTAAAAGTTTCGCAAAATCTATTAATTTTACGGGGGAAACGCACGGGTGGCGCCATCTAGTAACGATCAGCCGAAGCTCTGCCTAAGAGATCCGCGTGGTGGCGCCATCTGGTAACAAACTGGTGAACTTATCGCCAGCGCCAGGCTTTTTTATTTATTAAATTTACAGCGAATTTAGCTATCCAAACGGGCGGAGTTTGTTGTTGTAGCACTGTGGAGTCTTGTTGTTGTTGTTAATGATGTTTTTGTTGTTGTAATTTCCTTGGTTTTGTTGTTTTCAAAAAACGCTTTTATCTCTCTTGTTGTTGTAGTTGTTGTTGTTATTGTTGTTGTTGTTGTGTATTAACGTCGAGCTGTTGTTGTTGGTGTAGTTGTTGTTGCTGTAGCTTCTCTAGTTTTCCCACAAATGGAGTTTGTTGAAAACCCAAAACCGACCCCCCAAAATTTGGCAAATCACCAAGCGAACAGAAACGGGCAGGAGGTGGATTTTTTCATTCGCTTATATCTCGGAAACGGCTGGACCGATTTCGAAGCGGATTATCACTATGGATTCGGCGCGGCGTTAACTTTCCATTGAAGCCTTTATCGCATTTCAAACTCAAGTCCTTCATCCTTTTTTTTCGATTTTTTTATTACAGGTCCTAGGATAAAGGAACCTAAAAGAAGTATATATCCAACGAAAGCTGAGAGTCTCACCATTCCAAAACATATCTAACCTTTGACCTATCTTGTTTCGTTCTCGAGATATAACGGTTTGAAAATTCCATTTTCCACTGATTTTTGTTTGCTTATAAATCGAAAACTACTGGACCGATTTGAAAACGGATTATCATTATACATTCTGTGCGGAATTATCTGCTGATTGAGATATAAATCGCATTTCAAACTCAAGTCCTTCATCCTTTTTTTCAATTTTCTAAATACAGGTCCTAGGATAAAAGATCCTGTTAAGAAGGATATATCCAACGAAAGCTGAGAGTCTCACCATTCCAAAACATATCTAACCTTTGACCTATCTTGTTCCGTTCTCGAGATATTAGCGTTTGAAAATTTCAACCTCCTGCTCATTTCTGTTCGCCTGGTAATTTTCCCAACTTTGGGAGGTCGGTTTTTAGTTTTTTTCAATCCTCATTTACAGTCAAACTAGAGGAGCTACAACAACAACAACTGCACCAACAACAATAACAATTACAACAAAAACTACAACAATAAGAAATATGCAAATTTCTCTTGTAAAAAAAAAACAACTAGATGGCGCCACCTGGCCCTTCTCGAATGTTCCCCAAATAGAAGACGAGTCGGAACAAAATCCATTCGAACAATGCATTTATTGGGGTCAACTGTACAAATTTGACATTAGAGAGCATTTGCAGGTGGGATAAGTTCGATGGAACTGCTTTTGATTATTGAATACGTTGGACTTCTAATCGTAGAAGTCCGATTCGCCGCTGTAGTCGGAAGTGGAGTCCGAGTAGAACAGAACCGAGCCTTCACTATCGCTGTCGACCAAATCAATGACCTCCACCGGTTCAGCTGGCGGGGCCGGGGCGGCCTGGGGGGGCACAACCGGGGCCGACACAGGTTCTACGCGAATTGAGTTCTGATTTTGGCCGCTCACATTGACCATGTCGCGTGTGGGGTTCCACTTGAGCTTCTTCCGCTTGCAAGCCTCACACATGTCGTCGTCATTGGTGTCCTTGGGGGCATCATTGGCGAAGATGCCGGCGGCCACGTTGGCGGCCACCCTGGCGGCCACATTGGCAGCCACATTGGCGGCCACATTGGCGATATCGCTGGCGGTGATGCTGGCGACGACGTTGGCGGCCACTTCGGCGGCCACGCCGGCAATGTCGCGGATGGCATCATTGCCGGGCACTGTGATGACGGAAGAGACATCACTGGAGGCGCCGTCGCTACTGGAGCTGACGCTGGAGGCACGGCCGGAGCCACGGCTGGACACGGGAATGGGGCCGCCACTGGTGGCGCGGCTGAAGTCGCGATTGGCGGCGGGGCCGGGGGCCGCTTCATTGGTTGTGCGGCTGACAAAGTCAGCGGAGGACGCACGAAGTGTGTGTTCGTATGCGCGCTTCATAGCTGCCACAAAAAAAAAAAAAGGATGCGAAAAAAAAACGCACAAATTCTTTACACTTTCAATTGAAAAAAAATAGCAACTGACTTACCTGAATAAAAAGTTACAACTGTTGAAATTAAAACCAAGATAAAATTTTGTCAGATGTTTCCCTGTAACTTTGCCGAGATTTGAGCGTCGACTTTACCAGTTGAAATGCCCAACTGACTAAAAAAATCCTGAATTAAGCTTGATGGGTAAAGAAAACTACACAATTCCGACGCCTGCTTTGTTAACTATCGATGAGTCCGAAGCATCACTGCGCACAATCAGAGCGCTCGCTTTGTTATCGATTTATCCGAAGCATCACTGCAGCTTCAGGGCCTGCGAAACGCATCCGCGCACAATCAGATGCGCTTTCAGGGCTGCATCTGCGCACAATCAGAGCGCTCGCTTTGTTATCGTCACTGCACTTTCAGGGCTGCATCTGCGCACAGCCCAAGCTCTTGTTTTGTTATCGAATAGTCCGAAGCATCACTGCGTCTTCAGGGCCTGCGCAACGGATACACACGAAAAATGGGAAAAATTACGCGTTTTCTAAATTTTAAAGAGACGTTTCAAAGGGCTACGAATTTCTTACCCGCGGACGGACGTCGATAAGGTTGCTGGTGGCTGCGTGGGCAATTGGAAATTGAAGCCTGAAAAGCGACGCCAGGGCTGGGTAGCTGCTAAAAAATAAACGCATTAATGGCCGCTGGGAAAGTTTTAGAAAATGGCTGACTCACCCGAAGGAGATCCTGGATTTGGATCGGCGATAAGAGCGTTTCTATTCGGTAGACGGCTTTGATTGTTTTACCACTTCGCGTTTAGTGGCCATAAAGTTTGTTTCGCCGAAGCAACAAAGACGCCGAATGCGGGGGGAGGAGCAACGCAGGGCGATAAGGGCGGCGGGTGGGGGGAGATAAGATTCAAAACAAGGCTTGTTTTTCGAGAATTACGCGGATCGCGATAAACCCAATTTACAGTTAAGTTTTCGTAAGAAATTCAAATTCGCGTACTCGCCACTCGGCCTGTCCGCGGAGCGATTAAATCAAATTGAAATTACCATCATCAGCCTTCAGTCATAAAGATTAATGCCATCGTCCGGGGTCCCCCCCACCCCCCCGCGGATAGATAACCGCGGCTACCGTCCACGGAAGTATAAAATGACCAATGCCAGCGGTTGGCTCGATCAAAAGTCAATCAAATCTCGACCAAGCAAAATGCCCAATTGGCCAATTGCCTTTGCCCTGCTGCTGGCCTTTAGCCTTCAGCTCATCTCGTCCAGCCAAGCAGACGACTCCAGCGTCCCGGACATTTACCAGCGCCTCAAGCAGCTGCGTCCTCTCAGCTCGGAGTTCTTCGCCTTCTACAGCAACTTCAGCGTGGAGGACCTGCTCGGCCCCGACCTACGCCCGCCCAGCAAGCAGGACCTGCAGTGCCTGGCCGAGCTGGGCCAGGTGACGGCCGCCTTGGCCTCCGGCCAGCTCTGGGCCCTCAAATGTGAGTTGCAGTCAATTTGTTGGTCCAGTTTCTGATTCGATTTCCTTTAGTCCTGGATGCCTGGGGCACTTTCCCGCCGGGCCTGCTGTATGGGAACCTCAAGGACCTGGGCAACTATGACGAATGCCTGCAGATCAGCCGGCCGCTGGTCACAGGCAGCGGCAGCCTCAAGGGCAAATACTGCCTGGCCTCGCTGCCGCTGGGCCAGCTGATGGGGGTAAACTTCCTCAGCGTGGACGTGGCTTTGTGCTTTCCTTCGTCCTGCAGGGGCAAGAACATGGACGCCTTCCTCAGCCGGCTGATCAAGCAGCTCCTTAAAGTGGACTTCAAAGTGCCGCTGGTCAAGGACAAAACCTGCCTCACGGCCGAGCCGGAGCCGCTGTCCGGCCTCACCATTTTCACCATGTGAGCTGTGATCCTTCAGCCAAAGGATTCCTCTAAAACTTCCTTTATAGATCGCTCCTCTCGGTGCTGGGCGGCCTTGTGCTCCTGGCCACTTTGTATGACTACTTCCTGTGCCAGGATCAGTCGCATCTGCCCAGCTTGTTGCGGGTTTTCTCGGCGCGCGCCAACTCCCGCAGCCTCTTCCGTTTGGTGGACAGCAGGACGAACCCGAACATCATCGAGTGCCTGAATGGCATCCGCTGCATGTCCTTCGTTTGGGTGGTCTTTGGCCATGACTACATTGTGGCTGCCGCTTTGCCCAACATCAATATGCTGCAGGTGGTCCAGGTGAGTGGAGGGGCAGGGAGTTTCGAGTCCTTCAGCTAATCCTTTGCCTGGCAGTGGCTGGAGACGCCGTTCAACAATATTGCCCACAATGGAGTCTTCGCCGTGGACTCCTTCTTCTTCCTCAGCGGCCTGATGGTGGTGATGGTGGCCCTGCGGTCCATGGAAAGGTGAGTGGAAGAGTCCTTTGGTGGCAGGATCAAAACCAACCTGGTATTCCTGTCTTGCAGGCAAAACGGCCGGCTGAACATTTGGCTGATGTATTTGCATCGCTATCTGCGACTTACCCCCGTCCTGGGCGTGGGCATCCTGGCCTACTGCTGCATCCTGCCGCGCTTGGCCCGCGGCCCCCTCGTCCACTCGCAGTTCTTCGACGTGGCCTACACCTGCAAGGACAATTGGTACTGGACGCTCCTCTATGTCCAGAACTATGCCACCGATTATATGGTGGGTCCTGCTGGCTTCTCCTGTCTCTTCCTTCCTTAATTCGGTTGCCTTTTTAGTGCCTGGCCCACTCCTGGTATCTGGCGGTGGACACGCAGCTTTATATCCTGGCCCCCATCCTGTTGATCGGGCTCTACAAATGGGGCAAGAAGGCAGCCGCTGGCATCTTCGTTTTGCTGCTGCTGCTGTCCTCCTGCCTCTTCGGCATGATGATGATCAAGGGCTACTCGCTGGCCAATCCGTGAGTCCTTTTCGAAGCTTCAACCTCGATTCCTGCTCCTTAACTTTGAAATTCTCCTGCAGCGCGGCCAACTCCCAGAAGAAGATATACTTCTCCACGCAGACGCGGGCGGCTCCTTGGCTGGTTGGCCTGCTCTTCGGCTACTTCCTGCACGTCAACCGCGGCAGGACCTTCAAGTTAAAACGCCCTGTGGTCTGGCTGGGCTGGCTGGTCTCGCTATCCTTCTTCTTTGTCTCCTTGTTTGCCTTGTATCCTTCGGAGAAGTTCGACACCCCGCGGTTGCCACTCCTGGACGAGGCTTTCTACGTGACGCTCACCAGGATTGCCTGGCCTCTGGGGCTCTGCTGGGTGGTCTTTGCCTGCATGCAGGGCTATGGGGGCTTGGCCAACAGCTTCCTGTCTTATCCTTTGTGGCAGCCGCTGGCCAAGCTCTCCTACTCGGCCTACATTTTCCACGTCTTCATCCAGAACGTCCACAGCCAGCACCAGCGCACCAGCAGCTTCTTCTCGGACTACGGAGTGGTGAGTGGTCAGCCAGGGAAATTAAATTGGAGTCCTTTTAATGCTTCCCCCCGCAGATGCTGAGGTTCTGGGCGGACTTCGGCTTCACGGTGCTCCTGGCTTATCTGGTTTACTTGCTGGTGGAGGCTCCCTGCGCCGGCCTGGAAATGCTGCTGCTGCCCGCGCGCCAGGCCAAGCCCAAGGAGCCGGCGGCCCTGCCGGAGGAGCAGAAGACGCCGCTGCCAGAGGACCAACCGGCGGCGATTCCCAGCCCAACGTGAGGCCGCATCCTTTTGTAGTTCTAGGAAGCAAATTATTTATTAAAGCTGTCGGATTGAATGAGATTTGTCTTACCCGGCGATTAGATTGTCCCGCGGGATCCTCGGCCGGTCATAAATTCGCCGATTAGCTGACTCAATCTAATCAGGGGCAGTTGGCCGGCTGGCCGGCTGGCTGGCCTATAAGAAGTTTGGTTAGTCCGCCGGCCGCCAAGTCACAGCCAAGATGTCCCCAGTGCTGGGCCTGCTGCTCCTCTGCCTGCCTGGCCTGAGCCTCGGCCAATCCGTCCAGCTGCCTGAGGCCTATCAGCGCTCCTTGAGGCTGCGCCCGCTGGCCATGGAGTTCTTCGAGTTTGTGGGCAACCTGAGCGCCTCGGAGCTGCGGGCTGCGCTGCCCCAGGCCCAGTGCCTGGCGGAGATCGGCGAGCTGCTCCAGGCCCTCGGCGCCGGTCGTTTGTGGCCCTTCAAATGTAAGTGAGCAAGTCCTTTGGGCCTTTTAAACGGCTGCCCTTTTCAGTCCTGGATGCCTGGGGCTCTATTCCCGCGGGCCTGCTGCATGGCAACTTCTGGGATCTGGGCAACTACGACGCCTGCCTGGGCCTCAATCAGCGGGTGTCCAGCGGCCGCCACATCCTGGGAAAATACTGCCTGGCCGAGCTGCCGGCCCGCCCGCTCACCGGCGTCGACTGGCTCACCGTCAACATTGCCGTCTGCCTGCCAGCCTCCTGCTCGGGCGCCCAGCTGGAGGGGCTCCTGGGCCAAGTCCTCCACCAGCTGCTGGGCCTTCAACTCAATCCTGGGCGGCCGCTGATCCGCGACAGCAGCTGCCTCACCGCCGAGCAGCCGCCGCTTTCCGGGCTCGCCATCTTCACCATGTGAGTGGCAGGAAACTCACCAAAGGACTCGTTTTAAGTTTCCTTTTCAGCTGCCTGCTCTCAGTGCTGGGGGGCCTCGTTATCCTGGCCTCCGTTTATGACTACTTCCTGTGCCAGGATCAGTCCCGTTTGCCTGGTTTGCTGCGCGTTTTCTCGGCCCGCGCCAACTGCCGTAGCCTGTTCCGCTTGGTGGACAGCAGGACGAATCCTGACATCATCGAGTGCTTGCATGGCATCCGCTGCATGTCCTTTTTCTGGGTGATCTTTGGCCACATCTACTCCTACTCCTTTTGGCTGCCCAACAACAACATGCGCAAGGTCCTTGAGGTGGGTAAAAGTCTTCTTAGCCTTTTCTTCTCCTCTGACCCCTCGATCCTTGCTGGTCCTGGCAGTGGTACGAGCAGCCCTTCCACGACTTCATCCAGCATGCGATGTACTCGGTGGACTCGTTCTTCTTCTTGAGCGGCCTGATGGTGTCCTTGGTGGCCTTGCGTGCCATGCAAAAGTGAGTGGCAGATCCTTACGAGTCCTTGATATCCTTTTCGACTTACCCTCAGGCAGAATGGCCGCCTCAACGTGGGCCTGATGTATTTGCATCGCTATCTGCGGCTGACCCCCGTCCTGGGCGTGGGTATCCTGGCGTTTGTGTGCCTCCTGCCGCGCGTGGCCATTGGACCGCTGCAGCACGACCTGGCCTACGATTTCTCCTCAGCCTGCAAAGAGTCCTGGTACTGGACGCTGCTCTATGTCCAAAACTACGCCACCAACAACCCGGTAAGCATCCTTTTAGTCCTTGCTTCGTACTGCTCACAAACGTATCCTTTCAGTGCCTCATACACTCGTGGTATTTGCCAGTGGACATGCAGTTGTATGTCCTGGCGCCCATACTGCTCCTTGCGCTGTACAAATGGCGCAGGAAGGCGGTGGCGGGCGTGGTGATCCTTTTGCTGCTGCTGTCCTCTTGTCTCTTCAGCATGATGATGATCAAGGACTACTCGCTGGTCAGGAAGTAAGTAGTCCTTTTGGGTCCTTTCAAAGCTAATGAGACTCCCTTGCAGGACCTTGAAGGCCCACAGGATCTACTTCTCCACGCAGTCCAGGGCGGCTCCCTGGCTAATTGGTTTGCTCTTCGGCTACTTCCTGCACTTCAACCGCGGCAGGACCTTCAAGCTCAGTCGTCCTGTGGTCTGGCTGGGCTGGCTGGTCTCGTTATCCTTCTTCTTCGTCTCCATCTTTGCCATGCTGCCCTGGGAGAAGTCCTCAGCTGATCCTCTGCCCATCCTGCAGGAGGCTTTCTACCTCACGCTCAGCAGGATTGCCTGGCCCTTGGGGCTGTGCTGGGTGGTCTTCGCCTGCCTTCAAGGATTTGGGGGCTTGGCCAACAGCTTCCTGTCTTATCCTTTTTGGCAGCCGCTGGCCAGGCTCTCCTATTCGGCGTACATTTTCCACATGCTCGTGGTGGCCGCCAACGGCAAACGCACAAGGACCTCCACTCATTTCTCCGACTACGAGATGGTAGGGGGAGGGGGGGAGTCCTTTTGATCCTTGTTGTTGATGATGTTTGTCTTGCAGATGCTGAGATTCTGGAGCGACTTGGGCTTCACGCTGCTCGTGTCCTTCGCGGTGTTCATTGTGGTGGAGGCTCCGCTGGGCGGTCTGGAGGGCCTGCTGCTCTCCCGGCGGCGCTCGAGTCCTGCGGACAACAAAGCCAACTGAGTCAGGCCAATGATATCAGCCGCCGGCCATAAAAGCCAATCGAGGTTTTTTGGTAATCGGAACTGAGGAAAAATCCGGCAGGGCAGATAAGCCGACCGGCCGGCCGACCGACCTGGCGATTAGATTAGGAAATTAGCGATGTTCGATTGAAAATTTAAATAGAATTTACCCGGCGGCTGAGTCAGCCAGGATGCCGCTATATAAAAAGCTCTGCTCGATTTTTATGGCCAATCAGTCGCCGGAATTGCCGCACGCATCATGGAATCCGCTGCCTTGGCCGTTGTCCTCTGGGCTGCCGGCCTGCGCCAGCTGAGCGTTGAGTTCTTTGATTTTCACGGCAACTTTAGCTCCCCGGAATTAGCGGCCGCCCCGCAGGACCTGCAGTGCCTCAGCGACCTCAGCCAGGTGGCCCAGGGGCTGCGGGCGGGGAAGCTTTGGGCCCACAAATGTAAGCGGCTGAAATTCAGATCCTTGGCGGGGATTCAAGTTTCCTTTACAGTTGCTGACTCCTGGGGCTCTTTTCCCTCGGGCCTGCTGGCCGGCAACCTCAAGGACCTGTGCAACTTCGACGAGTGCCTGGCGGCCGGCCGGGGCGCCCTGCAGGGCAAATACTGCTTTGCCTCGCTGCCGGCCGGGCGGCTGGTGGGCGTGGACTTGTCCTTGTTCAACGTGGACATAGCCGTCTGCTTCCCTGAGTCCTGCGGCCAAAGGCAGATGAATCTGCTGCTCCAGCAGCTGGTGAAGAAGATCCTGAAGGTAGAATTCCACCTGCCGCTGGTCAACGAGCAGCGCTGCCTGACGAACGAGCAGCCGCCGCTTTCGCCCCTCGCCATTTTCACCATGTGAGTTGCGATAAACCAGCCAAAGGATTCCTCTCTAGCTTTCCTTTATAGTTGCCTCCTCTCGGTGCTGGGAGGCCTCGTTATCCTGGCCTCTGTTTATGACTATTTCCTGTGCCAGGATCAGTCCCGTTTGCCTGGTTTCTTGCGGGTTTTCTCGGCCCGCGCCAACTCCCGCAGCCTCTTCCGTTTGGTGGACAGCAGGACGAATCCCAACATCATCGAGTGCCTGAATGGCATCCGCTGCATGTCCTTCATTTGGGTGGTCTTTGGCCACGACTACGCCTTGGCCGTCCTGATGCCGAACATCAACATGCTGGAAGTAAGGAAGGTGAGTGGAAGGACGAGAACTCCTTTTTAAGGACCTTAAACTCACCTCTCCTCGTGCAGTGGCTGGAGCGTCCTTTCACCAATCTGATTCAGCATGCCGTCTACTCGGTGGACTCGTTCTTCTTCCTCAGCGGGCTGATGGTGGCGCTGGTGGCCCTGCGCGTCCTGCAGAGGTGAGTGGCACATCCTGGCGAGTCCTTCAAATCCTTTTCTTTCTTTCCCCAGACAAAACGGGCGCCTCAACGTGGGGCTGATGTATTTGCATCGCTATCTGCGGCTGACGCCGCTGCTGGGCGTGGGTATCCTTGTGTACGTCGTCCTGCTGCCGCGCCTGGGGCAGGGGCCGCTGGCGCACAGCCAGATTGCCCAGTTCCATGGCACCTGCCCGCAGTCCTGGTACTGGACGCTGCTCTACGTGCAGAACTACGTCACCGACGAGCCGGTAGGAGTCCTTTTGGTCCTTGCTTCGTACTGCTCATGTGTGGTTCCTTTCAGTGCCTGCTGCATTCCTGGTATTTGGCGGTGGACATGCAGCTGTATATCCTGGCGCCCATCCTGCTCCTGGCGCTCTTCAAATGGGGCAGGAAGGCAGTGGCGGGCGTGGTGATCCTTTTGCTGCTGCTGTCCTCCTGCCTCTTCGCCATGATGATGATCAAAGGCTACTCGCTGGCCAATAAGTAAGTGTGTGTCCTTTGAGAGACTCCTTAATCGATTAAGTCCTTCTGCAGCGATCCAAGGGCCCAGAAGAAGATTTACTTCTCCACGCAGACGCGGGCGGCTCCTTGGCTGATTGGCCTGCTCTTCGGCTACTTCCTGCACATCAACCGCGGCAGGACCTTCAAGCTAAAACGCCCTGTGGTCTGGCTGGGCTGGCTGGTCTCGCTATCCTTCTTCTTTGTTTCCATCTTTGCCTTGTATCCTTCGGAGAAGTTCGACACCCCGCGGTTGCCACTCCTGGACGAGGCTTTCTACGTGACGCTCACCAGGATTGCCTGGCCCTTGGGCCTGTGCTGGGTGGTCTTTGCCTGCATGCAGGGTTACGGGGGCTTGGCCAACAGCTTTTTATCCTCGCCGCTGTGGCAGCCGCTGGCCAGGCTCTCCTACTCGGCCTACATTTTCCACATGTTCGTCGAGACGATCACCAACCAAAGGACCCGCACCAACACCTTCTTCTCGGACTACAGCGTGGTAAGTGGGGCCAAATCAGTTAGCCCGGTTAGCCAGGATAATGAGGAGAATCCTTGCAGATGCTGCGCTTCTGGGGCGACTTGGGCTTTACCCTTCTCCTGGCCTACTTGATGTTTATTCTGGTGGAGGGGCCGTTCGGCGGGCTGCAGACGCTGCTGCTGGCCCAGCGGGCCAAGCCGAAGAAGGAGGAGCCCGCTGAGCCGGCCAAGGAAGGCTCCCAGGCAGAGGAGGAAACCCCCACGGGCGATGGCTCGGGAAGCTAAAAATATAAACAATTTGTATTTATAGAAGCAATAAAATCGGATGATCGACTCACCAGCCAATCAATCACAGGTGGCTGGGGGTGCCAATTATATTTTTACCCGCCTCTTGAGCCAAAATAGCGGCGATAAAGCCGCAGCGCCAGAATTGAGGAAACACCGTGACGCGGCCACTTTCCTTGGCCGGCGGATTAGGAAACCCGATTAGATTGCACGGCCAAGGGAAAGGGTCTTTCCCCTGCCAATAAATCAGTTCTCGGCCGAAATCACAGAAGCTCATCTCTTCTTCTTATCGCCTGGGGCGTCGGGCCAGGCAGTTTCGAGTGTTGGCCAGTTAATCACGGGGGCAGTCACCGGGCCCCAGATCCTTAGGGGCACTTAATCAGCCGTCTTGATGGCTGAAGTGCCCGGCTGGTGGCGGTGGTCATGGGATTTGGCGCCGCCAGCCTGCCCCTTGATCGGGTGGGTCGGTGGCGTCATCGGTTTACGGTTAGGCGGAGATAGCAAGGCAATGCTGATACCAAGAAGTGCCAGGGCCATAAAAGGCCATGGAAGACCGGGAATTCCACAGCGTTCTAGGAAAATGATTTAATTTATATGTGAAATTTTATTTTCTTTGTTCAAGAAAAAACCGCAAACCTTTACCACAAATCCACATACATAACTGTAAATCTCCAGGCCAACATGAGGCTGCTGGGCTTTGCAAATTTTAACATTTCTCGGCTTAAATTGTTTTTTAAAGGCAGAGTCTCGGATTTGTTAAACAATAAAATAAACTAAATTTTAAACACTTTTTCTTTATTTAAATATGCCAATTGAGATTTATTTAAATTTATTTAAATTCAGCACACGAACAAGACGAAGGCAAGCTAACTGTCTCTGCCTCTCGCTCTTTTCTGCCCACGCAGTCGGCGTCTTCCTCCTGCAACTAGAAAGAGACGGCGGGAGTTGCCTAGATGCTCTCAGGCCCTGACAAGTAAGCAAGAGCGAGACACC
>JBAMCP010001713.1:0-18711 GCA_037075105.1 Lissocephala sabroskyi
CAGTAGAAACGCTGGCTTGCCGGTTTCGAAAATCACACACACACACACAGCATAGCAACTGGTGGCGCAAAAATAATTAAACTTTCGAATGGGATCAACGGCAATTGCAGTGCTGGCCGCCGCGCCGCTCAATGGAGCTTTTCACTCAATTTACCGCTTGGGCTTTGAAAGCTTCGCTTCGCCGCACCGCGCGATTCCACTCAGCCAGCCGCCGCCGTCGGTAGTCAAGTTTCATGCCAGCGCCGAGCGTTCAATTCAGTCGTTCGACGAGAGTGACCGCGTACAAAAGCCCACAACCTGCAAGCGGACCGTGCCACTCGAATTGAAATACAAAATAAAAGTAACACAAAATCCAAGCAAACTACTGTTATATCAAGATTGCCCATAGGAAAGCTTCAGTCTCTTGTATTGTTCGGTGGTGGCCAGGCTTCCTTCTGCGTTCTAACTGCAAACATATGTTTGCCAGGACCCAACCACAGGCGCAGCACTAGAAGCATCCAACGCCACCAAACACTTGTTATTGCGACTCTCTGCCATATGTTTGTTTGGCCAAGCGAATCTGACGAGTGTGCGAGTGTTCAGTGCAATTGAAACGTACAAAGAAACAACAGCAACAACGGTGAGATGAAATAAAAGTCAAGTCGGGGAGAAGAGAAAAGTAATTCGAAAATAAGAAAAGAAAAAAGTGAAATTTCTCAGCAAACTGAAAGTCGAGTAGTCGAATAGGCGAATGAATAGTCGAGTGTGATTGTTGTTGTTGTTGTTGTTGAAATTGAAAAGCTGCAGCGTCGCCTCTTCCAAGAACCCCGAGGGGCGCCCGAACGCCCGCCCAGCCAAAGAGTCGAGAGTGCATCGCGTTTACCGTTATTGCGTACATTTCTTCCTGTCGTGCAATATTGCGGATCCTGCCGCCCCAAGCAGCATTCATATGAAACCGGAAAATTGGCATGCATCCTACAATGAGAAGGTAAATGTCACGACCCCCCACCCCCTTTTCACTCGCCTGCTTGTTGACGGCGATTTTATAACTAGCATATGGCGATTTGATGTCGCCGTGACTGCTGGAGCGACCAGGCCCATCCGAGCGACATGAAAAGTATCTCGTTAACTGTAATGTATCTTTAAGTGCGTTTATGGCAATCGTCGTCGTCGTCGTCATCGTTATCGTCGTTGTTGCTGTTTTTTCGCTTTGTGGCTCATTAAATTTGAAGAATTCCCCGAAAACACACGCGAAACCATAAAAGCCCAAACTCATTTCAAATTTGACTTACCTTCGAGCAGAATCCCAACACACATCCGTTTCACTGTCTTTAAGACTTCTTTTGGGAATCCTGAACTCGGAAACCTTCGATAGTTTGATTAAAAAACATTTCATTTATCGGTCAGCTAAGAACTTAAGAAACCTCTGACTCTGAAAACCGCTCTTTAATCCGTCAAATGAAGAATGAAGAATTGAGGAATGCTGTTAGGAACTTAAGGAACCTTAGACCCTGAAAACTGCTATTTAATCCGTCAGCTAAAGAATTGAAGAGGGCTTTTCATAACTTAAGGAACCTATGATATCTCTCAGCTATAAAATACAGAGTTCGGCAGTGCTTTTAAGAAATTAAGGATCGTCAGACTTTAAAAAACTGATCTTTAGCTTGTCAGCCGTGGAATGCAGAATTGAGAAGTCTTTTTAAGAACTTAAGGAACCTCTGACTCCGAAAACTGCTCTTTAATCCGTCAGCTATAGAATGCAGAATTGAAGAGTGCTTTTCACAACTTAAGGAAACTTAAACTCTAGAAACTGCTCTTTAATCTGTTGTTAGGATTTTAAGGAACCTTTGACCCTGAAAACTGATCTTTAATCCGTTAAATGAAGAATGAAGAATTGAGAAATGCTGTTAAGAACTTAAGGAAGCTCTGATATCTCTGACATCTCTTAGTGGGAATGAGTTAATTTTGGGACTTGCTCTTTAATCGGTCTGTGGTTATGGACCTCCAACTTTCATATATTAAGCCGATCAAAGATTTAAGCCTAAAAGACTTCGGTAGAGAGGATTTCGATATTTCCGTTTGGGTTTTTTTTTTCCGCAATAAACAAAACTTGCACCCGATATCCAAAGTTGTCGATCGATTACGTCCAATTGAATGCCAAATTGAAACCAACAGGCTTTGCTTTCGGTGTCTTCTTCTTCTGCCTTCTGCGTGTGTGTGTCGCCCAATGTATGTGCATATCAATCGATTTCGTCCATCCAACGTGCCAAAGCAGCACTATTCGGTGCTTGCATATTTCGTAGAGTCCACACATCCGGGTTCATTAACGCAAGTGAAATCCACCCCCCACCCCCTGTGGTGCCGCAATGAATTGTTTTGGGTGACGCTTGGCCAGGATGGTCACGTGTGTAGGCTGGACAGACACACCATCAGCATTGACGTTGCATGCCGCGTGCAATGCGCTGCCGTCAACAACCCTCGCTAATTACATTATTTGTGTGGGCAGAGGTGTTTGGGCCCCCGGGACGACATTTGCAGTTGCCCGGACGGACCCACGGCATTTCACCTCGCACTGGCGCACGACGTTAGCCTATCAATGCGTCCCCCCGCGGCTGTCTGTCTGTCTGTCTGTCTGCTTACATATGCGACACTTGTTTAGATACATAGAGACGTTGGAATTATGTAAACAAGTTTGTTGTTTGCATTTTCTTGTTGTCGTCGTCGCCGGGGCTGTTGATTTTCTGGGCTTTTTGGTTTAAATTTTTAATTTAGTTTCGCTTAGAAATTCAATTTGGTAGGCGATGGGTTCGTGCTTTTGCGCAACAAGAAGACATTTTCTTGTTCTCTGCTTGCGAGTTATCGATAACAATCGATCCAGCCAGCGTTACAGGCGGACAAAAGCTGCCGATCGCGGGTGTCAAATCGCCGAAGTTGCCAGCCTGGCAAAATGGCCGCCGCGGCAGGCCTGCCACTTAACTTCCGTCGTTCTATCGCTGGCAGAGCCGAAAAAGAAGAAAAGAAAAACAAAAGCCAGCAAATTTCTTTGGCTCGGGCCACTTAATTTCGTGCCGGCGATAAGCAAACAGCAGGCGATTTCCAGCCACACCCCTCGCCGTTTCGATAGGGCAACTCGGCTTAGCCACACACACACACGCGCGCTCGCATTTAGAACCTCTGCTGGGGTCAATAACCCGTTTGAAAATCAACTTTAAAAAAAGGAGAGAACAAAATTAATTCCACCTGGTGTTAAATTGATGGGGGCCCTGTGTGTGTGTGCGGACCGTTACGATGTTTGTTGGCTTCTGACCCCATTCAAAATACCCCAACGGCGGGTAGCGCAAACACCGCGGGTCCCCACGAGCTATAAATACCCCCAGAGGGCGGCAGAACTTGAAATGCAGGTCGCTCAAGTTCGAGGAATAGGGCGATTGAGAGCCGCGGAAAGAAACACAAACAACTCCATTGGGGGACCCGAACGCTGGCCCTGTTATGCAACCACTTTTAGCCAAAGTGCCGGCTAATTGCCTTGGCCAATTAGTTGGTCTAAAATTTGTCAGGCCAACTGACAGGCAACGGGCGGAACGCGCAGAAACGGAGAAAGACAGAAACGGGGCGAGATACTTGGAGAGATTCGATGTAGGGGAGGTGGACGGTTGGTAAAATTGAAAATGTGTGAATTACCAAATCAGCAAAGTGGAAAACGAAATCGAAATTGAAAACTGAATAAATTATGAATCCCAACTGCAACATGAAAGCGAAATTTATTTTCAAACAAACAACATTTAATTGAATTCCAATGAATCCTCGAATTTCAAACTCCCCCCCGACCCACTCACCCAACATTCGCAGCACTGACTTTAAATTCAACTAATTTATTAAATTTAACGAAAACTTCAACGAGCTTAGCTGATTCCAGGACTTTGATTTCGATATTCATAAGAAACTTATTTCTCAGACTTCCCATTTCAATAAAGATTTTTAAAGTTCGTCGATTTATATTCTGAACAAGTTTCCCTTTTAGAGCTCTGATAAATCTTACATTAAATTTTAAGTAGACCTGAACATTTAGCCAATAAACGATCCTAAAGAGCCCAAAGCTGATAGGTTATTTAATTCTATAAAAACTCCTTTGATATCTTTTAATTCTGAGGCTCTTTAATCCCCAAGTCTTGAGTACGAAACTTATTTTCAAATCTTCCCATTTTAACAAAGATTCTTAAAGTTTGTCCTTTTATATTCCGAGCAAGTTTCCATTTTAGAGCTCTGATAAATCATAGACTTGAAGTAGACCTTAAAATTTAGTCAATAAACAATCCCAAAAGCTGAAAGAGGGGCTTCTGAAATCTATAAAAATTCCTTTCTAAACTTAAGATTCTGCTGCTCTTTAAACGCTCAGACTTGAGTAAAAAACTTATTTCTACAACTTTCCATTCTAAAAATTCTTAAAGTTGGTCCATTTACACTCTAAAAAAGCTGAGAAGATTCCATTTAAGACCTCCCATAAGATTCTAATTAGTTTTAAATATATCGTCAAAAAACATCTCTCAAGAACCCCAGAGTCAATAGTTTTCTGAATTTTATAAAAATTCCTTTCATATCTTTGGTTTCTGCTGCTCTTTAATCCCCAAGTCTTGAGTACGTAACTTATTTCCAAACTTCCCATTTTAATAAAGATTCTTAAAGTTCGTCCATTTATACTCCGAACAATCTGGGAAGTCTCCGTTTAGGACCTCTGATAAATCATGTGTTGGAGTCTAAATATATCGTCAAGAGCTGTTAGATTTCTCAATTCTTCAAAAATTCCTTTCATCCCCAAGTCTTGAGTAAGAATCTTATATTGAAACATTTCCATTTTAATAAAGATTCTTAAAGTTTATTCCGAACAATCTGAGAAGATTCCGTTTAAGACTTTCGATAAACCTCCCATTACATTCTAAGTAAAAAACAACTCTCAAGAACCCAAGATCGCTTAGGTTTTAGAATTCTATAAAAACTCCTTCCATAACTTTAGATTCCGCTGCTCTTTAATCCCCAAGTCTTGAGCTCACCGAGCACTCTACTCGCTTTGGATTCTGGCGATTCCCTGGGAGGCTTTTTGCTCCCTGCGGGTCTTAAAATCAGGCGAATTATGTGCAAAAGCTGTGGATTAAAGTTTTCAAAATTTTTACTCACCCGTTGGCCAATTCGGTGGGGCACTTAATTGCATTGCCCCAGTGCCTTGCGTGCGAGTCTGATTATTGGCTTCGTGACTCAAAAACACACTGACGGCAGCGGCAACTTTAAAATAAACGGTTGCTTTTATTTAATGACAGGCCGAAAAAAGAAAACACTCACACACACTCGCACACACAGTCGCACACACACTGCACTGCGTGTTAATTGTTCTTTTGCGCGATCTTGATTGCAGTTCCAGTCGCCGGAGATCGGCGAGATCCCGGCCGACGGTTTGGGGCCTGGGGGAACCGCGGCCAAAACAGTTTGTGGCAGTTATCGGTTATGCAAGAGATCTATTATCTCTGCTATTTGCTGTGCATACGAATACACAAACAGCCAGCAGTAACAACAATAAGACGGGGTGCCCGGTAGCCTGGGGGGGCCCAGCAATTGTGGTGCATTCACTTCCAACAATGGCACAATTTTTAATTAAAGAGAGTAATCCCAAGACTTCCCCAACTCCAGGTCCAATAAATGGCCCGACAAAAGAGAGAGGAGGTTCATCTAGAGGGTATGAAAAAGTTTACCCTTCATTCAAGCGCTGGGGTATAAAAGTATTCTTACAATAATCAATTAAATACCCTAACGGCGATTGGGGTATGATTAAATATTCAGGGGGAGAGGGTATAAAAAGGCGCCCACAAATTGAAATTGTAGTTCGTAATAAAAAGTTGCCAAGTGAAATTACTTTTGTTGTAGTATTTTTAGTTTTATATAAGAGGTTTTATGGATGTTCCATTGGAAACGGCGGGATAGCACGATATTGTCGGGTAACGCTATCTGCCGCACTCACCCACAGAAAGAGAGTCGGATAACAAATCAAATTAACCGGCTAAATGGGCAAAATGACTGGCTGACTACTCGACCGACCGACCGACTGACTGAATTTTAATGATGGAAACGGCTTAGAAAAGCCTCACATATTTCCAGTTCGACGGCGTTTCTTTTTCCAATATCCGAGCCCGAGCACAATAAATTTGTATTCATTCCCAGTGCTGCCGCCGGGGAGGCGGGGGGCTCAGTGGGGCAGTCGGTCCTCCATTTTCCCACTTTATCAGTTAATTTGGCACAATTACATATCGGTATCAGGCTGGCCCTCGAAAAGCAGTCACCCAATTGAGTGACACAACCTCCCGCCCATTTACATATGCATGAGAGCCGCCCGATATGCATATATCGTCGGTGGAGGTTATGTGTGGGGGCCGCCTAATGAGACTGCATTAGGCTCTGGGCCAAAGTCACAAAAACAACGCACGAAACACCAACGAAATGCAAGTTAAATTACACCAACCAAATATCGAACCCATCATTAGACGCTGGCACAGTGGAACCTCGATATAAGGGAACTTCTATAGAAATCCAAATAATGGTTATCGATTGTCCAACAAGAGTGATTTTCTTTCTTTCTATTGATTCCTTAACTTTGTTGGAGTAATTTAAATTGAAAGAGTTTTATTTCGAGAGGCTCTTTGTTGTGAATCTCTCTTAATTCCTAAAGACACTATTGCAGTTTGAGGAATTCTCTTCCTTCACTCAATCTTTCTCCTTTGATATACTAAATTCCTTAACTTGCTACATTGAAGCAATAAGATTGTAGGGCTTCCAGTTTCTAGCTATGAATCTGCGTCAATTCCTAAAGAGTTCTTTGAACTTTTAAGAAGACAAATTTTTTATATATCATTGATATATCCGATAAGAGTCAGTCTTCAGTCTTTCTTCAATCTTCCTTCTGTGTTTTAGTGATTCCTTAACTACATATATTTTACCAATTGAAATTGAAAGACTTCTAGTTCTTGAGGCTCTTTTTTGTGAGTCTCCTTTAATTCCTAAAGAGATCATTGAAGTTTTGAGAAGATGAATTTCCGACAAGAGTTTTTTTTTTTTCCTTTCTTTCTTCTGTGTTTTTATTGTTTTATTGATTCCTTAACTTTGTTGAGGCAATCGAAATTGAAGGGCTTCTAGTTGAAGGAACTCTTTGTTATGGAAACAGAATTTAGAACAACAATCATTGATCATATATCATTGATATATCTAAGATACATATTAGGAGGTTTCTCTGGAATCTTATTTAGTTTTTAATATTTCATAATTCCTGGTTGTTCTGCTCTTTATTCTTCTGTTAAGGTTTCTAGATTACGAATCTTAAGTATCCAAATTGGCTGAGAGTTTTGATTTCTTTAACACGATTCTACTTTTGTGCTCTTCATTCTTCTGTTAAGATTACGAATCTTAGGCATCAAAATAACCTGACTGAGAGTTTGTTATTCAGCGTTTTTGGATCCTTTAAAACGATTCTACTCTTCGTGCTCTTCATTCTTCTTTTAGGGCTTTTTAGTTACGAATCCTAAGTATCCAAATTGGCTGGGAGCTTAACTTTCAGCAGCTTTGGATCCTTTAACACGATTCCTGAAACCCTTTATTTTATGCTGCTCTTCGTTTGTCGTGCGTCGATTGTAGGCTGGTCGGCCTATAGTAGCCGATATCTGGCGACTTATTGACACATTCGTATCTGCATTTCGATGACGTCGCTGTTGTTGTTGTTGTTTTTTAGCTGGCGCTCTTGCTCTAGTTAATGTTGTGCCGCCTTTAATTTAGCTTTTGTTGTTGTGGTTAGCTTGTCGCTGGTGTTGTTGTTGTTGTTGTTATTGATGACTGACCTTCGACAGCAACAACGCAACGCCGCGCACTGCACACACAAACTGTACACGGCGAAGGTCGCTGAGTGCGTCGTCGGCGGGCCGAACCCCCCGCGATTGGTGAGTCCATTGGACGTCGGACGTCGGCCTATCGCCGGAATGTGTTTAATGCACTCGAGAAAACAGGCAGCGGGCAAAAATCTAGCCAACTGTTTTGATGGCAATTCGGCCTATTTGACTTTGATTACTTGGCTAACGCTGGCCCCTTGGCCACGGCCACAAAAAGCCACACACAACAATAATGGAATTTACATTTATTGTAACGATATAATTAAAAAATACTGGCCGGGGGTCGTTGTATGAGTGCCAAAGTTAAGGACACACACACACACACAGTGATACAGTTTCGGGCCGGGCCCACACCTAAATGCTAATTAAATTAAAAGCACTTAACTTGGATGGGCAATTATGGTAAGAAACCGTGGCCGCCGCGCACATAAAACACCCAGAGAAAGGTCAGGCGGTCACGCTGGTCTGTGTGTGTGTGCGTGTGTGTGTGAATGGCGAATTGCGGGCGCCGCGGTGAATGGCCAAATTGTAGTTATCGACAAATGACCAGAACAGCTGATTTGTAAATCTCAAGAAGTTGCCACATCAGGAATTCGAAGTCAAGGCCAACGGTCTGGCAACGGCGGCCAGGTAGCCGGCCAATCAGCTGATAGAAAGACCAACAAACCGACCGACCAACAGCAATGACCCAGAAGGCGACTGAGGCGATTCACACACACGCGAGAAGCTCTGTTGATCGACGCGCCAGGGAGCGTGGGCGGCAGGCAGCTTTTGTCTGCGACAGTTGCATGCCCAATTGACACGTGCATCGTTTTACAATCGATTTGTTGTACGGCAGCCAATGTGGGGGGCGGGGTTGATCCATATTCATAATGTACTTTTGTGCTAGATAACTGGATTATACAATTGAGCCATAAGTCAAACAAATGGCGCTTATTTAGGCTGCAGCTGTTTTAACACCCACACGCACACGGGCGCATACAGACAGAACAATCAACAATCGGATTATAAACAAAAATAAGAATTAAAAACAAGAATTATTCAAGAGCGGCGGGCAGGAAAGCAGACAGTTGTCAGCTGCCACAGATCGGTCGCGGGGGGCGATCTCAAATAGGAATTAAAAATGAGATAACTGGCCGAATAATCGAGAGCAGCTGACAATCGAAATCCGCATCACCTTCGCCGGGCCCCGAAAACAAAACACAAAACGAAAGAAAAAGAAAAGAAAAAAATGAATTTAATTAAACGCTAATGTTCTTGTCGTTGTTGCTGTTGTTGTTGTTGTTGCCTTGGCGGTTTTTGATTTAAATTTAAATTTTCGCTTACATTTTTATCTCGGCCGTTGGTTGCCAAGCGCCCAAGATTTAATTTTAGGCCGTCGTCCATTCTGACCGACGTTTTTGTATTTTTATTTTTTCGATTTTTTTTTTGCTTACATTTCGAGGGGCTGTCGATTTTATGGAGAGTAAATTCTGCGCTTATTTTTTTCTTAATCTCCGCAAACTCGCAATCGAAGTCCACGTCGCGTGAGCGGCCACTCGAGTCCACTTGATGGGGGCGGTTATTTTTAGACTTCTTGGCCGAGGAATGCATCCAATACGGCCGCCTATTTATAGATCCGAACTTATTGACGCTTTGTTTTATCACTTGGCTATATTTATCCATTTTTCTCTGCTTCTCTTACAGGTAAGCCATTCGCATTTGGCCAGTTTGCCGCCTCACCCACCATCGTCCCCTGTAAGTGCGGGCGGGGGGATTATACAAAATGAAATTGTGTGTGATTTCGAACAACTCGAAATCGATGGCAATTCAACAAAACGCATCCAACGAAACCGCCCGAAGTTTCCAACAAAATTTCACTTTCACATTGCCAGGTGGGCGCCGGCGACCGCCGCCAACTTCACTCCGCTCTGGCGCTGCCACGCGAAAGGACAAAGGATGAAGTCGGCCGGGGCGGCTCACTGGAAATCCAAAAATTATGCAAATTTCCCCATACCCGCCGGCTTTATGGGCTTCGTTGTCGTCATCTCAATCGGCTTGATCGATGCTCCGTCCGTTTATGGGGCTGGTGGGGTTGCCACTCGGTGGCGCAATCAGCATAATTTGTGTGAGTTTTTCTTCATCAGCTCGATGATGTTGTTGTTGTTGCTGGCGCAATGCATAAACTGCATTTAATTATAGATTTTTTAGCATTTGACCACAATTCGCGGTTTATTTTCGTTTGTTTATTTTCTCTGCCCGACTAAGTGAAAAGCCTTGTTTTCTTTTGTTTTTCCACTGGCCAGTTTCACCAATGATACACTGGGCTGCTTTTTGTTTATGTTTTCGAGCTTAAAATTCGCCGGTTGTCCAGTTACACGAATTTCGCATGTCCAGCGGGCGGTCATCGCCATCGACAACCCACGCCACAGGCAACTCTGTTTAGTAAGAACGAAAGAGCGAACTTCGATAGCACACGCCACAACCCTGGGCGGTAATAATGACAGAGCGAACTTCGATAGCACACGCCACAACCCTGGGCGGTAAGAACGAATGATCGAATTTCGATAAAACAATCAACTCTGCGCAATTAGAACGAAAGTTCAAACAGAATGGATTTTTCAGACCAATAAGATTAAAGTTGAGCTCAAAACTTGTCTTTAAATTCAAGACTAGATTAATAGACAATTTGTGAAAGGGACTGTGCCGTTCTTGAGGTTCTCATTCTTGAGATTGGAATCGTTTGTTTGGCAGCAGAGCTGCCACTCGGATCGCCTTAGCGGGCTTAGCTTCTTCATTTTCGGCTTAATTACAGACCCGTTCGATTGATGGTCATTTGTAACTGTTGTTTGTCGTTAGACGGGCCTGCCCCCACGGCTGCCGAGCTTCCTTTCACCGGCCAGGCGCCCACGCAGTCCCTGGCAGTCGGTTGCCCAATGGGACGGATGGTGGTTGCTCGTTAATCTCAGGCAAAATTCGTATAATTTCGAGAAATAAAGAAAAACTGTAAATTTAATTTCAATTATTTGGCAACCCCAGCAGCGGGGGCTCCAGGCCGAGCGTTGGCGTCGCTGGATTTTGTCGTCCCAGAAACTAAAAAGTGAAAAATAAAAGACAATAAAAGCAACGGTAATGATAATGCTGCATACCAACACACACACACACACACACACGAGTGCGCTCGGAGTTTGCATGTGGATAAAAAAAATGTTTGAAAAACTCCTTTCACTTTTCGAAAAGTTGAAATCAATCCGTCGTCTCCACCGCGCCGCCGTCGTACGTGCAACGAAGCGCAGTTTTGTTGCTGTGGCTGTTGCAGCTGCAAGTGGCTGTGTGTCGGTGTGCGTGTGGCAGCAACTTGAACAGAATTTTTGGCCCCAAATATGCGCCGCATTGCCACACAAACAAACAGCCTGAGGCAGGCATCAGGCAGCGGGCGGTGGCGGGTGGCAAGCTCCACTGACACAAAGACCAACTAAGCAAACGAATCGCCAGCCGATCTGCTCCACCGAGTGAACGCGAGCGGCAGCAGCAACAATGACGACGCTACCCGTTGAACGAATTTTGGTGTCTGGCGATGGCAACAAATTTGAGTCGCCCCGCCGCCGCGGGCAGGCCACTTGGCAAATGTCCGGGCGCCTGCATTTCTATGCCAAGTCGACATCGACGGCATTAACGCTAAATTGCACTTCAAATCGATCGTACTGAGTCCCCCCCCCCCGCGCCAACAGATGTTTGGTAATAACGGCGCATATAAAATTTTTTACGCTTGCCATCGCCGGCCCGGCGCTCCAGTGCCGCGGCGCGGGGCTGGTGCCGCCCTCGTTGTCGCCTCGGTCTCTCCGGTGCGCCGCATACCAAATGCGCAGTCAATTGTGTAACCAGGCACAAAAAAATGGCACCACCAACGTCAGCGTCAGCAGCGGCGACACTTGATTGTTGTTGTCATCTGCGGACAGCTGGATGCCGTCAATTCCTGGGCTAGGCAGTCCATCAGCAAGGTGGCTGCTCTTCTTCCTGCTCAGCAGGCGAAGGCTGAACTATCCAACTTTCGATCTTAGCCAAGTCTTTTTCCTGTTTCGGCTGACGGGGCGTATGCGGAACATACGCCAGGTGGGCCAGTGGCTGGGATTCTTGGCCTCGACTTTGCGATTTGAAGTTGGATTCTTCAAGCTGCCAACTTGAGTTTTTGCTGTGCGCGCTTGAGAAGCGATTTCTATTTTTTGTAAATTTTTTAATTCGCGTTGGCGTGCGCACTCGAGCGCGTCTTCGATGGCTTCTAATAAGCCGCTTGGCCGTCCGTCCGGCGGCTGCGGACAATTAAAAGTTCTTCACATCGCAATCGAAATTCGATTCATTCGATTCGATTCGTTGAATTGTGCAAAAGCCAACCGATCGGCTTGTTATACTTCAAGCTCAAAAAAAAGAAATACTGACTGCTTACGTAATCCCGGCCCTCGTCGCCGTGGGGCTGTTGAATTTCAAATTTGATTCTGCGTTTGAAGACGCATGTCAAAAAAAAAGTCGCGGCCAATTTAATTAGATTCCCTTTATTGGCGTCGCATTGTCAGGGGAGGGCAGCCGGCGATTGCATAATTCCCTTAAAAACCAGTGAGCATAATCGGGTCGCCCGGTGGGCCAAATTACCGCGGCACGTAGCCCCGGCCACTTTCGAAGAAAGTGAAAATTATAAAATCAAAAAGTCGAAAGAAAAAACGGCCCCAAATTTGAGCCCCCGCCGCTGGCCGGGCAGCCAGGACTGATTAGAAATTAAATTTGTTGCAATCTCCACAAAATCGCTAAGCGATTACAGGCGGTTCAATAAACCTTCCTTACGTAAAACCCTAACCGCGGGCGGGTCAATAGCAGTTTGTATTTTGCACGTGCTGGGCCAAGCGATTGACCAATTGACTGACTTACTAGCAGATTGCCAGGCTGCCAGACTGCCAGGCTGATTTATGAGTTGCCCTTTCTCAGCTTCGATATTTTCGCTTAGGGTTGCGCCAGCAAATCCCACAAAAGTCATGAAACACAAACGTTCATTTAAATATAAGTGACTTGTGTATATTTCCAGGATAGTTTAAATTATCCTCTACTTGTGGCAATCCAAGTGCGACATATTTTCGATCTGGCAGCCCTGGCGATAGGCAGCTGGCCCCAGTGTGGTTGTTGTTTTTTTGGCGGCGAGGCTCTCGCGCGGTTGGTGGGTCAGTGTCTGCATCGGCGGCCGAATCGGCTGTCCAGGGAGCAATAAACTCGACACGAACCGAACGCTGACATGCAGAGAAATTAAATTTAATAAGACGAGAAAAGTAAACATTTATTAAAATCGTGCAACGTTTTACAATAAAGCCCCTCACACTCAGTGGGTTGAGACTTGCAAAACCAACAAATCATCAGCGCAATTAAAAACTTGTGTGCTGGTGGCCTGGACTCAATTAACTGCACACTTGAAACTGCATTAATGCTGACAAAAGCTCGGCTGCACGCGTCGCGGATGCTGCTGATGATGCGACAACCATGGCAACAGCAACGGTGGCAACAATGGCGGGCCCAGTTGGCAATATTCTATTGCGACAACCCGGCCGAATTGCGAATTAGTCAGCCGGCCGCCCAACCGGACGGACTGACAGAATGCGAGACGACGGCCCCATTCGTTGATGTTTGGCATGTGCGTTGGTTTTCCTTACCGCCGCCGCGAAGGCATTCAGACGACCCCCACACACACACAGGCAAATGAGACTGCAAGTGACTCAATGTCGCCATCGTCATAATGATGATCGGTTGGCGGGCAGACGGCACTTAAAAATTCCCAAAGACGGCGACCGAAATATGCGGATATGAGCGGCCAAAACCGAACCGAAATTGAGATGTCACTGAGCGAAAATTCCCCAATAGACGATGGCAAGAACTTGGAAACTTACAGCAAATATTCCGCTGTGTTCCACTTTAAGCCGCTGAGGGGGTGGGTGGGAGGTGGTTGCCACCTGGTTCGCCAATCGAGTGCACTCACAATTAATAGTGAATGTCATTGTTCTTTTTTTTAATGGCCACTGCTGAATTGGCAGTAATTTAAGCTTGGCTGGCGTTCCATTTACCCGGGGAACGATGACTCGTGTGTGTGGCCAGCAGATGTTTCTCAGGAAGTAATCGAAGTAATCGATAACAATCGAGCCGACACGAAATCATTTTTCAATTTTAATTACTCGCCGCTTGAAGTGTTTCGCCATTGACGCCACCAAGTCGGGATTTGGTTAGTAAGCCCCTTGGGAATTTTTAAAACCCATTATCCCGCTATCGCCATGGAGATGCCCAGCCACCCAAAAACCAACTAAAACCGTCTAAACGTCAATGGAATTGCTCCCCTCCCAGACGACTACTGGGGGAGGTGGAGTCATTCTAGATTGTCCGATTCCCTAGTCACGCTATGAAAATGAAAGGTCCATCAAAATGATATCACCGGTCAGCAGCAATCGCCATTTTCGAAATGGAATCGCTGCGAGGGGCGGGGGGTCTGTGGTTTTTATCTCGTTGGCAAGATCGCTTAATTGAGAACTCAACGATAGGCAAATGAATTGAGAGCCCCAACAAACGAATATAACGTCGATTGTGGAGCATAAAAATATGGAGAACAGTTGCCGGAAACTTTCATTCCATTCAATCGACGGCGGGTCCCCTGGGGTCTGTTTTGAGTGTGGCTTCTGTTTTCTTCTGCAAATAAATAACACCAGATGCCTTTCGATTAGACAAACATTAGAGTTAAATTGTTGCAGGCCCCGCACAAAAGCCCAGGTTAGGAATTCCGTCTGTAATTATCTTCGAATTCAGGTGAGCAAACAAGAACCCGAACCACTCCTGGCGATTATCCAATCCCATTTGCGGCTGTCGCTGCTGTCCCAACAAAGCTCCCCCACCCCCTCGGGAGCAAAACAAAAGCGGAAGTGACGCAGGCGACTCTCAAGAACCGCACAGTCTACCTGCCGATCTAAAGAAACTAAAGACAGGCTTTCTTTTCAATGAGATCTGGCAACCCTGGGAATTCCGATAGGTTTGAAGAGCTTAAAGAATCCAAAGAGATCTTTAGAGGACTTAAATTTTATCCCCTTTTCTTCAAGTTAACCTGCCGTTTTCTGTTTCTCTTTTCCTTAAATCGGAAGGGGGATCCCACCCAATTTAAATATTGGATTTGGCTGCTTAACTTCTTCTATATAACTTCCTGTATATATCCGATATAACGGTGTTTTAGGGTAAATCTTTACCGCTTCCTATAAACTGATCCAATATTGGAGAGCGCTGTGTTTTGACACGTGAACCGTTTTGGAGGTCAAACACGTTTCGTTTTTTTAACGTTTAGATAACCGACATTGGTTGGAGTGGGGGGAGCTCTCATTTGTAGTTTACGAGGTGTCTGGAATTTTTGGTTCTTTGTTTTTGCCTTGTTGTTTCCACCCTAATTGCCCATTAAGTGGAGTGGTTTCCTAGTTTCTGTTTGTTATGGGGAATCAATTGAATCGAACTTTCAATTTTCAGACCCCGCAGAGTCTAAAAACAGAAACCTCAGTTAATTGCCGAGCGGTTCGGTCGGTTGAAAGACCAATATTATATAATCCCAGATGTGAAATCTTTGAAAGGAAAACAATTAAACCCGTCACCCTGGTCACGTTTGGGGTCAAGTTGAGGGCCCTCAGCGGGTTAATTTCTTTACAATTAACGGAAACTCATTTCCGCTTCGAAAGCAGTTGGATTCTGGGGGGCCCACTTTCGTTTTCATTCGCAATTGGAAACCGGCAAGCAGCCGTATGTGAAACTATGCCAGTGAATCTGGGCGGCCTGAAGTGGGCGGGACAGTGCGTGTACTTATTTAAAATGTCGGTCGAACCGGTCGGGCGGTATCAATTTTAGCACTCGGAGCGCAGCGCCGCGCTGAATTTCAATTGAGGGGCCGCTGCCATGACCATAAATTTTGGTGTGCCAAGCTTCAGAATTTCCAGCCGGACTTTCGTTTCTTATCACAGCAACAGCGACAACCCTGTTGGGTGTTTTGGTGTTTGTGAAATTGGCTGGTAATTACGGCCGATTTGCTAATAATTCCGCTAAACATTCTCGACAAGGTTGCGTGCAGTCTTTTGGGCATTTAAATTTTAGCGGAAATACCACAAACGAGTCGGCTAATAAGCCGCAGCCGCCGCGCATACCGAAGTAATGAGCCATCGCCCGTTGTCGGCTTGGCAAATCGATTATTCGATTTATCGAAACGTCCCACATGCAGCGCTGCGCGGGGCCGCCGCCCTGCACCGATGATGCCATGCCCGTTTATGGCTGCAGAAAAAGATACACTTACGCAGATCTCGAGATACGCAAAATTATGACTGCACGAGCAGCAGCAACAGCAACAACAACACGACAGCGGCAACAAATTTCAAACGGGCAATTTGCGCTTGCGCGTTTTATTGGGTCAGGGTCGCCGTTCGGTCGGTCGGACGGACCGACGGTTGCCAAACAACAAAGTAAAGTTGAGCTCCATCATCATCAGCAACAGCAGCAACAAGGGGCCTGCAAGTGTCTGTAACCACAACAACAACAACAATGGCATTAATAATAATGGCAACAAGCTGACAACTCCGTCACTCGATCCTCCCCCAACCGCAAACCTTCCCCTCCCTCCCCCACCCCCTCTCATTCAATTGTTGTTGGTGCTGCGCTCACACGAAAAGCCGAGTGACTTTTGGTTTCTTTGGGTTGCTGTTGTTGTGCTCTCAAGTTTCCAACAAATCTCTGTGTTGTTGTTGTTGGAGGCACATTAACGTCGACTTCAGAAATCACCATTAGGTGAGCGCACACGAGACGCTTGGTTGCTGTTGCTGCCATTGTTGCTGGTGCTTGTTGCTGGTTAGTCTATCATCTGCCGTCTCAGAGCAGAGCATTAATCTCTGCCAGGCCCAACAACTACAACAACAACAACACGAGACACGAACTTCCCTCGAAAATTCGATTGCCTCGAATTCGATTGGGAGTGAGTCGGCGTTTACTGAATTCCCCCAATCAAAGTCTGTTCATAACCCAAATCGCCCCCCACTAACGGTAGATCGAGGGGGTGGGGGGTCAAGAAACGAGTCGCACCCCGATTAAGTCATCGGTAATTGAAAAGCGAACAAGATAACAAAAATTATGCATATAAAAAATGAAATTTATATTCCTTATTGTACTCTCGTATATGGAAACGAGATGAGGCCCGAGACCGGAAAAATAAGACAATCTCGCAGTTGAGTCAGAGAGATCAGAGACCTGGAAAAGTAATACCACAGAATGGAATCCAAAGCAGAATCTTAAGCCATTCTAAAGGCAAAAAGTGAAGGGTGGAAATCGAATTTAATTTATTTCCTATCGCAGACCTTGAGCAACCCAATTAGTTTGCCATAAAACCGTATAAAATATATAGATCCATATCTCTGTCTGCCAGGCAAATTACCTTCTTTTCAGGTTAAAGAGCCCTTAATGAACGAGGTAAACCACCGTCGTCGGGGCTTTAATGGGTTAACTAATTTCGTGTCTACTTAGTTTCCACTTATCTTTGGGTTTTTGTTTTTAATGTCGGCCCTGGGGAACCCCAGCCATTTGAGTTTTAGTTTCTTACCCATTTCCCTAACTTTTCCCAGTCGAGTTTATCAGCCTGCGAGCGTTTCCTTTTCTTAATTTACATAAGCGGAGAGCGAGATCGCTTATCTGGGCTTCTTCTAATTGTTTGGCTGTTGTTTTCTGGTTCGGCGGATCGTTGGATTTGTTTATACAAATGAGCGCCAGTGGCGTTAATTAGTGCAAAATAGAAGACTAAAAATAGCCACTCACACAGCGGCGGCCGCGTGCACGGAGCGGCATTCACAGCGATACGGCGACAGGCCAAAAGAAGCCAACGAAAAAAACAACAACAACGGTGCAGCCAAAATACGAAAAGTATTTCAGAAATGAAAACCTGATTTGCACAAACAAACACACAAGCAGAATGCACAAATGAGCTTTTTTCCCCCACCCCCGCGCCGACAAGAACAACAACAAAAGCCAAATTACCAGCCCGCAAACAAACTGGCCCACCGATCGTCAGAGGGGGAAAAGGGGAAGATAAAAATTTAATAAGCTGCCTGCCCGCCCGTCCGGCCAGGGGGCGGGGGAAGGTATAAATAATGAAATCGAAAACGGGTGCAAAATATATAAAACTAGACAAGCTCACACACACAGCCGCAGAGGCAGCCAAACCACTTTGAGCCGCAAATGTAAGTCAATCAGTCAGTCAGTCAGTCAACTGCAATTACAATCAGCGGAACCTGCTGGCTCGCCCTTATTGAAGGAATTTCTGTTGTCAGTTCAAGTTCACTTGACCAGATCAGTCGCGCTTATCGTTAATTGGCCAGGTAAGGCAATAAAAGGACGAGACCCTTCCAGAAAAACACCCAATTTATGCGTTTTCGAAGTTCGAAATTCGAACACTCGGCCGCCCGGCAGCGCTGCCCGAACGAGTGACAAACGAATGAGTGCCGACTGGTGCGGGCGTGAGCTTTCGTTGAGTGAGCGACTTGAGCGGGTTGGCAGGCCTCTCAAATTCATTCAGTCATTCGCCAACAACGCAGCACGACGGACGCGTTCGCTCGCACAACTTGAAATAAAAAAGAGAAATATCAAAAAGTACACACATTAAAATTCATTCAATAAATTTGAACCGAGTTCTGTGCGCGTGTGGCTGTGTCAAGTGAAGTGTAAGTGCACTTAAATTAAACTCAAACTCAAACCAAAAAAAAACCCCACAATGCTCTAGAAAATTCTAGTCCGCCATTCACGAATG